>CAUYLG010033755.1:0-32171 GCA_963573385.1 Cacajao melanocephalus
AGATTGGGTCTGAGTGGACGTCCGGCTTGTTGGTGATGAAGTTTTTTCTGTTTCTTAGTTTTCCTTCGGCAGATGCCCTTTCCCCACAGAGCTAGGCTTTCCCGGGTTCAGCTGTGCTTACTGTGAAACTCTCAGTCCTCAGGGCTTCCAATTGCTGTTCTTGTGGGGATGGGACCAGCTGAGCCTGACTCAAAGGGCACCCAGTCGCATATACTCCGCACTGAAAAGCGCTGTGCCGCGCTGTGGCACCGGCAAAACAGCTGCACCGGCCAAAAGAGTCGCGCTGGCGACCCGAATGGCTCCTCTGTTGGGTAGCTCCCAGTTTGTGGGCAACAGAAATTCGTCTGAAATTGCGGTGTCCACATGCTCTCTGTGCTTTCATTGGGAGCTACAATCCTAAGCTGTTGTTAATCGCCATCTTGGATCTCTCTCCACCCAGTGATGAAGTTTTTTCTGTTTCTTAGTTTTCCTTTGGCAGATGCCCCTTCCCCACAGAGCTGGACCTTCCTGGTTCGGCTGTGATTGCTGTGAAACTCTCAGTCCTCAGCGTTTCCAATTGCTGTTCTCCTTGTGAGGATGGGACCAGCCGAGCCTGACTCACAGGGCACCCCGTCCCGTATACTCTGCACCGAGAAGCGCTGTTCTGGGGCGCCGGCAAAAGAGCTGCGCCAGCCAAAAAAGTCACGCTGGTGACCCGTGTAGCTCCTCCGCTGGGAATCTCCCGGTCTGTGGGCAACAAAAATTCGTCAGAAAGTGTGGCGTCCACTCACTCTCTGCGCTTTCACTGGGAGCTACAATCCTGAGCTGTTGTTAATCGGCCATCTTGGATCCAAATATACAGATTCTAATTTTTCACTCATCATGTAAACAATCCTATGTCAAGATATAGAAAGTACAGATTTCTATATCAAGATATAGAAAATTCCCATAAACCAAAAAGTTCCCACCTTCTCCTTTCTAGTTAATTCCCCCTCCTTCTTTCTGGACATCATATAAAGGAATCATATGACATGAATCATGTGTATGGCTTTTTTCACCCAACATAAAATTTGAGAGATCCAACCATGTTATTGTGTGTGTGTGTCTGTGTGTGTGTCTGTTAAATTACAGGTTTTTAAATCAATACAGTAAGCTTGATCTCCCATCCTGGATCAAAACAAAATTCTGAACCTCCTGTTAATTTTCTTCTACCGAACATGATCTCTATAGCAGCTCACTGTAATGGGAATGATAGTCTAGGATTACTTCTCCTTTTAAAGACAATCATCCCATGGCCACTAAATAATTCTGTGGTGACCCTTGTCATCTTACAGGTGGAAATATCAGTTTATCACTCCATTTTTATGTGCTCCTAAAACTCTATCAAAAATAGTGAAGACTTGCCTTCAACTTTACCTTGAAATTTAAAGCATTTGTGTTTCAAATTAATAAATACTTTCTAAAATGATAATTCGTTGCAATGATGTTGTTTGCTTTTCTTGACCAGGCCGCTGCGTTGCCAGAAAGTTAGAATGCAATGGAGAAAATGACTGTGGAGACAATTCAGATGAAAGGGACTGCGGGAGGACAAAGGCAGTATGCCCACGGAAGTATACTCCCATCCCTAGCGTGCAGTTGATGGGCAATGGGTATGTAACACTCTTTTTTATCATCTTGGGGAGAACAGGTATCAGAATAAACGAGTCAGAAGGAGCAATGAGATACATCATTGTCCATCTTCCTCATTAACTTCTTACTAGTCCGACCAGCCCTATACCTGACACTTAGCTGCCATGTTGAGGAAGCATGTGGCCATGATCCTCACTCCTGAGAAGTGAAAGTTAGCATTTTCACATATAGTTTGTGCCAGGCAGTGCTATGGACCTTTCATAAACATGGCTTGTTTTAGTTCTCATACATCTCTCAGAAAGCTTTGGAATGGATTAGAGCAGAATGGTACAAAACCCACCAAGCCAGGAATTGCCAGGGTGGGGTCCTGAAGCTAGGCCTTGAATGGTTGAATAACCACTCAGAAATGTCAGGAGCAAATTGAGAAACAGGGTGTCATAAAAGTATGCCTGTGGGTGGCTTTGAAGTCAAAACGCTAAGGAAAACCAGTCTTCCAGTGTGAGAAGCAAGCTCAGGGTTGAATAATGAGTGATAAAGCCAAAAGGAAAGAAGTTAGGCAAATACAGAAAAAAAGAAAGAGCTACGCAACAATGAAAACGTAAGAGAGTAAGAGGTGAAGTGAATATACCTAAATATTCTCTCCTATAGGCTGTGTGGCATGTGAGTAGGTCAGTAGAGCCTAATGGCAGAGGCCAGACCTATATTACCATCCACTCTCAGCTTACAAACTGAGAAACTGAGTCAGAAAGCTTAAATACCCTTATCAATTCTACCAGCTAGCAAATGGTGGAACCAGGATTCAAATCCAGACTTCAAAACCCAGGCTATTTCCACCATGCTGATTCAGGACTGCATCCACCTTACAAATAAGATAACCTGGAAGAAACCACAGAAGATCACATAGCTCTTTCTTCTAGTGTCCCTATTTCAGGAACACCCAGTCATGAGCACATTGGGGGTTTCTCAAGGGGTCCTAAATTCATTAGACTGAACCAGTGTTCTTGAAAGATATCAGGATATTATGAAAACAGAAAAACTGAACCTTAATTTGAAACATTAAAAAAATCAGTAAAGATAACTCCTATCCTTTTCCCTTCACATAATATGAAAAAAACCCTTTTAAATTTTTGGCCAGAAGGCAAATAGTTTGCTATCAATTTCTGTTGCTTCATATTGGAGTTTTAAAAATTGGAATCTTCACTTAATACTGCCAGAGTTGCATAATATGAAACCTCGAGGCACCTAAGACAAACAGCCACAATTGCAAATACAACCTCATTTGATTTAGAATAAAACCCAGAAAATATTGACCCAAACCCAAGGACACCATTAACATGGAAAAACCATTAGTCTGAAAGTAAGAGGAGCTAGGTTCCAAATAACTCAGCTGATTCTAATGTAGAACTAAAACCAGTTCTACATTATCTCACTATACCACAGCTGAGTTATTTAACAACTCTGGGCCTCAGTTTCCTCATCTATATGTTGGATGACTATAAACTGATGTGAGGTTTTGTCCTAAGAATTTCTAATTAGTGGTGATCTCAATGAGAGTGCTTTAACAGCATGTTCTTATCCATGTGCAGAAATGATTTCCTTCTCTTGCATTGGCTGCAAGAAAACGTCAGCCAAAAACTCCCACTGATAATCACAACTTCTAATGTTCTGATTGATGAAGGGTGACATTTCAAAATCACCTTTTGTTCGGTTGATCTAGACTCAAATTACAGATGGGGAGGACCACATGCTATGTGTACTTTGGCTGAAGGACCATGTGGCCCTCTGCCAACCAGAGCTGTTGTCCCAAGGATTCTCAGAAATGAGCAAAGCCTGCTGGCTCAGGACAACCAGTCCTGCCTCCCCAGGGACTAAGAGTTTTGAGAATTGCTTACTGTAATCCTGTTCTAATCTGCTGACCTTAGAATCTCTGCCTCTCCTCTGTACCCTGCTCCCCAATACATTTCAAACCACAAGAGAAAAACTTCCTGAGTGGCTGTCCTTCTTTGTAAATGATACTTCTCCAAGAAAGAGTATAATAATTTCTACATTGCCAACATCAGTCACTAGTTCTTAAATATGAAGCAAGAATCAGGCAACAATAGCACGCTATTTGTTTTTTTCTCAGGCTCATTGTGTATACAGATACACACACAGTTGAAAGGACACATTCATCTATGTGGCGAATAGTGAGACCTGTGAGTAGGGATCACACATGTATATATGTGAAAATTCATGCATACACACAAATACATATTTTTGATTTACATATTTCTAGTTATATTCAAAAAGTTACAAAGTATGACACATAAATCAGGTTAAATCAAAGCACTTTAGAAACCTAAAGTATTAAGGGCAACACTGTATGTGAAACACTAAATTATTTTAAGTCAATATCAATATCTGAGAAGGGAAAGGAAAGAACAGAACTGAAAACTTCTTCATAGCTGGCTTAGCCCCTAAAAGATTTCTTGGGCATGGCCTGCTGGAAACACCTCCATAAAATTCTATCTTCAGGCTCTCCACAATAGCTGTCACCTTCATAGATTTCTTGTGACCCGAGAGCCATTTTTCTCAAGCCCTTTTTTGCTTGTGACAAACATGAGTACATAGTACAAAGCAGTATAAGGTGAACAGGTTTGTAGTCCTCACCGTTAGGCTTTCAGCTATTTGAATATAATCTGCATCTTAGGCAACCCACAGAATTCACTCATTTTAAAAAACAGCCTTATTGAGGTGTAATTTGCATGCCATACAATTCACCCATTGAAAGTGTCTAATTCAATCATCTTTAGCATATTCACAGGCTTATATAACCATCACCATGATATAATTTTAGAATGTTTTTAACATACCCAAAATAAAATCTTTGCACATATTAGATATTAGGCTTCATTTACTTCCCCCTTCTACCCAACTCCTACCCCAAGGAAACCGCTAATTCACTTCCTATTCATGTAAATTTGTGTATTCTAGACATTTCATAAAAATGGGATTATACAATATGCAGCCTGTGTCTGCCTTTTTGCACTTACTATAATGTTTTTAAGATTCATCCATATGCTCATAATTGGTACTACAGAAATATAAAGGATCATTAAAGACTATTATAAACAACAATATGCCAACAAATTTGAAAACTTAGAGGAAATGAATGGTTTTCAGGACTGGACGGTTTCACTGCAAAATTTTACCAAACTTTTTAAGAACTAATATGAATTATTATCAAGGTATCCCAAAAAAATCAAAAGGGAACTTTTCCAAACTCATTCTACAAGACCAGTATAACCCTGATACCAGCCTGGCCAATACAGTGAAACCCCATCTCTACAAAAAATACAAAAATTAGCCAGGTGTGGTGGCTGGCACATGTAGTCCCAGCTTCTTGGGAGGCTGAGGCAGGAGAATTGCTTAAACCTGGGAGGCAGAGGTTGCAGTGAGCTGAGATCACGCCACTGCACTGCAGCCTGGGAAACACAGCAAAACTAGGTCTCAAAAAAAAAAAAAAAAAAGATAAAAGAAAACACCAAAGGCATCACACTACCACATTTCAAAATATACATGTTACATGTGTTACATGTTACAAAGCAATGGTAACCCAAGCAGCATATTACTTGCATAAAAACAGACACATGGACGAATGGAACTGAATACAGAACCCAAAAATAAAACCATGTATTTACAACCAACTGATTTTTGACAAAGGTGCCAAGATTATGCACTGGGGGAAACAAGAGTCTCTTTAAGTAATGGTGCTGAGAATATGCAGAAGAATGAAACTGGACCCCCACCACTCACGCTATACAAAAATCAACTCAAAATAGATTAAAGACTGATATGTAAAATTCCAGAACTATTAAACTATTAGAGAAAATTCTAGGAGAAAACCCTTAGAACGTTCATGTGAGAAAATATTTTAAGAATAAGACTTCGAAAGCAGAAGCAACAAAATCAAAAATAGACAAATGAGATTATATCAAACTGAAAAGCTTTTTGCACAGCAGAGGAAAGAATAACAAAGTGAAAAGACAACCTACAGAATGGAAAAAAAGTATTTGCCAATCATTCATCTGGCAAGGAGTTAATATCCAGGATATATAAGGAACTCAACTCAACAGCAAAAATAAATAAATAATCCAATTTAAGATGCACAAATGAACTTAATAAGACATTTACCAAAAGGAAACATAAAAACATCCAACAAATATATTTTAAAATGTTCAACATCACTAATCATCAAGGAAATGAAAATCAAAACAGTGAGGTATCATCTCACCAGAGCTGGAATGACTATTATCAAAAAGACAAAAAATAACAAATGCTGGCAAGGATGTGGATAAAAGCAAACTCATGCACTATTGGTGAGAATGTAAATTAGTATAGTTCTTATGAAGACCAGTATGGAGATTCCTCAAAAAACTACAAACAGCACTGCCATATGATCTAGCAATCCCACTACTGGGTGTACATCCAAAGCAAAGGAAATCGGTATACTGAACAGATATCTGCACCCCAATATTTACTACAGCACTGTTCACAATAACCAAGATATGGAATTAGTCTAAGTGTACATCAACAGATAAATGGATAAAGAGAACATGGTACATATACAAAATGGAATACCATTCACCCATAAAATAGAATGAAACCTTGTCACTAGAGAAACATGGATGAGCCTGGGGGTTATTAAGTGAAATAAGCCATGAACAAAAACATAAACACTACATGTTCTCACTCACCTGGAGAAGCTTAAAAAGTTGATCTCTTAGAAGTAGAGTAGAATAAGGGTAACAAGAGGGGAGGATAGGAAGAGATTGGTTAAAGGATACAAAATTACAGCCAGATAAGAGGAACAAGTTCTAGTGTTCTATAGCATTGTAGGTATCTACAGTTAATGATAATTTAGCATGTATTTTCAAATACGAAGAAGAGAGAATTCTGAATGTTCCCAATACAAATTATAATGTTTGAAGTGATGAATATGCTAATTACCCTGATTTTATTACTATACATTTTATATATGAAAACATCACTATGTACCCCATAAATATGTACAATTATGTGACGATTTATTTGTTTATTTATTTATTTATTTGAGATGGAATCTTGCTCTGTTGCCCACGCCAGAGTGCAGTGATGTGATCTCAGCTCACTGCAACCTCTACCTCCCAGGTTCAAGTGATTCTCCTGCCTCAGCCTCCCAAGTAGCTGGGATTACAAGTGCCTGCCACTGCACCGGCTAATTTCTGTATTTTTAGTAGAGATGGGGTTTCACCATCTTGGCCAGGCTGGTCTTGAACACCTGACCCCATGATCCACCTGCCTCAGCCTCCCAAAGTGCTGGATTACAGGCGTGAGCCACCATGCCTAGTGACAATTTTAAAAAACATAATTTTAAAAATCATCCATATAAAGCATATGCCAACACTTCCTTCCATTTTATGAGAGAATAACAACCCATTGTATCATTCTATCACATTGAGTTGATTCATTCATCAGCTAATGGACATTTGGTTTGTTCCTACTTTCTCTAATATGAGTAATGCTGCTATGAACATTCACGTACAAGTTTTTGCATTGATATATATTTTCAATTATCTTGCATATATACCTAGGAATGGAATTGCAGAGCCTTATGGTAATTATATGTTTAATTTTTGAAGAACTCTCAACTATTTTCCAAAACAGCTGCCCCATTTTTTACTTCCCCCAGTTACATACAATTGGAAATTAATTTCTCCTTCATCAAAACTTTTTTGTTTATCTTTTGATTAAAGCTATTCTAATGGCTGTGAAATGGTGCCTCATTGCAGGTTTGATTTGTATTTCCTAATGAGTAATAACATTGAGCCGTTTTTTACATGCTTATTAGTCATTTTCATATTTTTTTCAAAGAAATATATATTTAGATACTCATTCATGCATTAATTAATTTGTTTTTAATATTTAGTTCTAAGCATTTTTTGTATATTCTGGGTGTAAGTTCTTCATTAGATATGTGATTTGGAAATATTTTCTCCCATTATGTGAGTTGTATTTTCACTTTTTAGTTGGTGTCCCTTAAAGCACTAAAGTTTTTAATTCTGGTGAAGTTCAATATATTTACTTCTTTTGTTGAATGTGCTTTTAATGTCATATCTAAGAAGCCTTTTCCTTACTGGAGATCACAAATACTTAGTCCTATATTGTCTTCTAAAAGTTCTATAGCTTTAGCTCTTAAATTTAGATTATATTATCTATTTTGATTAATTTTCTTACATTACGTAAGAAAGGGGCCCAATTTCATTCATTTGCAATATACCCATCAGGTTGTTACAGCACCATTCATTTAGGACTATTTTCCCCGCATTGAATATGGATTTATTTCTAGATGCAATTCTGTTCCATTGGTCTATATGTCTATCCTCATGCCAGTACTACTACTCTGTCTTGATTACCCTAACTTTGAAGCAAACTGCGTATCAGGAAGGGCGATTTCTTGAAGTTTGTCCTTCTTTCTCAAGATCGTCTTGGCTGTTTTAGGTCTTTTGAATTTTAGAATTAGCTTGTGAATTTTTACAAAAAAAAAGGCAGCTGCGATTTTGATAATAATTGTCTTGAATCTCTGCTATCTTAACAGTACAAATTCTTCCAATCCATTAATATAGAATGTCTATTTGTTGAGATTTCGCTTAATATTTTGCAATAATTGTTTATACTTTTCAGTATACAAGTCTTAGACCTGTTGTTAAATAAATTCCTGAGGATTTTATTCTTTGAGTGGCTATTATAAATTGAATTATTTCTTTCATTTTATTTTTGCATTGTTCATTGCTATTGTATGGAAATACATTTGATTTCTGTTTGTTGATTTTGTTTCTGCAAGCAATTACTTTTGAACTTAGTATGCAACCTTTTAATAAAATTAAAATTTACTTTCCCTGGTAGAAAAATTTGGAGACTTAGTATGTATCATTTCTTCTAATAGGGCAGGCCAGGCCTGTGCTAATCACTGTTAATTTCCACAACTACTGTAAAGAAGCAATTAGCTCCATTTTCAAGTGAAGAAACAATTTCAGAAACTTAAAAGGTGTGTGTGTGTGTGTGTGTGTGTGTGTGTGTCTGTGTGTACTTTTACATTAACACAATTTTATTGGTATTTACAAATATTCATATTAGCCTTACTTTCTTTTCAGTATTCTAACATCACTTTACAATTTTCAAATTATCCTTGCTCCTCTTTTATAGAAAAACATTGTGTCCATTGGTTAGAAGAAGTGCCTGCATAATTAATTGAATTCTCTACTTTAAATCCAAATGTCTCATAGCAGATCACGAAAATTTGGCACAGTGAACTGCTTCTTGATTCCCTCACAAATGGATAAGTCTAATTGTCTTTTTTCAGATCTCTGTGATAGTTACAAAACTTAATATTTCAGCTTCTGGTAAAGGTGGTGCCTTTCAGGTACATTTTGTCTTGTGAGTTAACACTATAGAAGTACAAGGGAGGCTGGGTGTGGTGGCTCACATCTGTAATCCTAGCACTTTGGGAGGCCAAGGCAAGTAGATCACGAGGTCAGGAGTTCAAGACAGGCCTGGCCAATATGGTGAAACCCCATCTCTGCTAAAACTATAAAAATTAGCCGGGCATGCTGGCACACACCTGTAGTCCCAGCTACTTGGGAGGCTGAGGCAGAAGAATCACTTGAATCCGGGAGGTGGAGGTTGCATGATCCCAGATCGAGCCACTGCACTCCAGCCTGGGGAACACAGTGAGACTCCATCTCAAAAAAAAAAAAAAAAAAAAAAAAAAAAAAGAGTACAAGGGAAACAGACATGTAAGTGGTAGATGACATTCTTGAGGATGTTTAGAGTTCCCTTGAGCCCCCCAAACTATCAGAAAGGATGGGTATACTGAAGGATCATAAGAAGAGAAAGAGCATGGATGCTATTTCTTCTGCTACATGAATTTTCCGATGAAATTCTGTAGAACTACAGAATATGTTCTATAAAAGACCAGATTATTTGGTCAAATGTATCTGGAGACTGACAATTTATATTTTTTAAGGCTGTGACATGTCTTGTAGAAAACAATTTTTATAGTCTATGTAATACAGTTTGACAAACAGTTTGACAAAAAAACTACATTTCTCACAGAATACATATTAATATCTCTCAGAATTTGAAAAAGTATTAGCATCTTGGAGAAGTTTTTTTTTTATCTACAACAAAACAACTTCTTAATTACCTTCACATACTTGATTATGTGAAGGTAATTAATCTCTATGTGCCTCAATGTCCTCATCTGTAAAACAGGTATAATAATTATATCTACACCATATGGTTATGATAAATATGTTACTATTAGTAGATATTAACTAAACTAATATTTGTAAAGCACTTACTATTGCTTGGCTTATAGTAAACAGTATGTAAGCATTTTTTAAAATAAATTTTAAATACTATAGTCAGCTATTAGTAAAACTCCGATGTTATTACAATTCCATTAAAATATTGCTATTACTATTTATTATGAGCTCTCTATTAGAATTCCACTCAGTAAGAAGTGGACCCATAATGGCATTTATTATATAATAACTTATTTCATAATCTGCTTCCAAACTTTGCACTGGCTTTGTAAGTCATAAAAATTATAAATCCAGATTTTATTGTATGTTGAAAAACAAAAACAATTAAGTAAGTGGAATAGGAGAACCAAATAGAGCCAGAGAAGCTGAGTTCGAGCTTTCCAGCTTCCTTGCATGCCTCACCAAGGACTAGAAAAAAAAAGGCGGAGGTAGTAGGGGTTCCTTCCAGTCATTTGTCTTGAGTCAAAAATGCTTAGAAGAGGAATTCCTTTCACATAACTAAGGTAAATTTTAAAGATTGCTCTATGTCTATTGATTCTTAAAAACTACTTGTTTCTAGGTTTCATTTTCTGGCAGGAGAGCCCAGAGGAGAAGTCCTTGATAACTCTTTCACTGGAGGTACTTGTAATACTGCCAAAAGCAGTAAGACAAGTAATCCATACCGTGTTCCGGCCAATCTGGAAAATGTCGGCTTTGAGGTATGACAGCCTAGCATGGTGGCATCTCCAACATCATCAGTGATTATAAGCTAAATTTCTCATGCAAAATTAGTGATGAATGAAGGGACAGAATGAAAAAATAGTGAACAATTTTAATCACCTGTTATGTGTTTGCATGTTATCCATGCACACCCAATGAGGCCAGTGTTATCATCAATTTACAGATGAAAAAACTAAGGTAACAACTTTTCCAGAAGTCAAACAGCTAGCAAGAAGTTGATTCAAGATTCAAGGCCAGGTTTTCCTGATTCCAGTTGGTTCCTTCTCCAGTGAATATTGAGCTGTAAAATAGCTTCACACCGATAAACAGTTTGATTTATTCAGAATTTTCTCCTAACCTAGTTAGTTACCTTAGATAACCACAAAATATAAACTTTTTTTTTAAAGTGCCAAGCTCATAAGAAAAATCATGATGAGTCAGTCTAATCAGATAGTTCTGCTTACTTTTCTTCCTATTTGATTAGTTGGTTTGGTTTACTTGTTTGTTTTAGTCAATGATGATGAGCAGCATACTACCTACTCCCAGAATCTAACCCATGCCTTACAGATAAGTGCTCCATACTTGTTGCACTAAAGTGAGTAATCTACTTTTTTACATTTATGATAAGAACAGGAAATACATGGTTTTAATGGTGACATTCATGCATACAAATTTGACAAGCTAGAGGGAATTTCAGAAGGTGTAATGATTTATGAGAACCACTTTATGGGTAAAATGAGTTTAGCAAAAAGTCATTTAATCTTTCTTTTAAAAGACCTTTATATACATATAAATACAGGCATTTTTCAATTTGATTCACTCAATTTAAAATCATCTAATATATTCAATGAGTAGGGAATGTCTTTGGGAAGTAACTGTCAAATTCAAATACCTGTGGGAAGACTGATAATACTGCTCTTAAGATGGATTGTATTGAACAGGCTTTGTAGATGGAGCTACAACCTAAACATTCATATGTAATACTATTCTGATGGAAGTTGCTTTCTTGTTCCAAAATAACCAATCCACAAGTTTACTTTCAAAATACAATTATTTCACAAAAGCATATTGCCTGTATTTTCAGTAAGCATCTATTTCATGTAGTTTTACAAGTAACAAATAAAAGGAAGTATATGAGATTGAAGCAAATTGAGGTTTAGGTAACACTTCACACTTATATGATATTTCAGAGTCTTCAAAGTACTTTCATATATTGCCTTACTTGATTACCCTAACAACCTCCTCAGAAAGGTAGAAAATTGTTTACATCCAGATTGCTAAAAGAAAATTTAGCCTTGACCAGTTGTTGTGGTTCATGCCTGTAATTCCAGCACTTTGGGAGGCCAAGGCGGGTGGATCACGTGAGGTCAGGAGTCTGAGACCAGCCTGGGGAACATGGTGAAACCCTGTCTCTATTAAAAATACAAAACTTAGCCAGGCATGAGGGTGCACACCTGTAGTCCCAGCTACTCAGGAGGCTGAGGTACAAGAATTGCTTGAACCCAGGAGGTGGAGGCTGCAGTGAGCCGAGATTGTGCCACTGCACTCCAGCCTGGTGACAGAGCAAGACTCTGTCTCAAAAAATAAATAAATAAATAAATAAAATAAAAAAAGAAACAGAAAGAAAAGAAAATTTAGGCTTATTGGCTTATTGAAGTTAAACAACTTTCTCAGTTATACAGCAAATAAATGGCACGGAAGAATAAGAACTCCTGGCTTCTGGCTCCTACAGTCTGGGACTACCTATGTTAGATGAGACTGTTACAGTGTATCAAGAAAGACATTAAAACTTGGCGCAGTGGGTTAAAAGTCTGAGCACCTTCACAAACCATCAGTTAAAATGTATCCCTGTGAAGTTAGACAGTGATGTTCTGGAGCAAGCAATATGAATTCACAAGAGCCAACTGTTAGCTTTTCAGGAATTTTGCAATCCAATTGCTAAACGTAGACCTTTTTTTTTTTCTTTTTCAACTTTTATTTTAGATTCAGGGGGTGCATATGTACGTTTGTCACCTGGGTTTACTGTATGATGCTGAGGTTTGGGGTACAAATGATCCCTTCACCTAGGTACTGAGCACAGTACCCAACCATTTTTCAACTCTTGCCCCTCTCCCTCTTTTCCCCTCTAGTAGTCCCCATTGTCTATTCTTGCCACCTTTACATCCATGAGTACTTGATGTTTAGCCCTCACTTATAAATGAAAACATGTCGTATTTGTTTGTCTGTCCCTGTGTTAATTTGCTTAGGATAATGGTCTCCAGCTGTATCTATGTTGCTGCAAAGGATATGATTTTGTTGTTTTTTATGGCTGCTAGTATTCCATGGCATATATGTGCCACATTTTCCTTATCCAGTCCACTGCTGATTGGCACCTCGGTTAATTCCATGTCTTTGCTATTGCAAATAGTACTATGATGAACATGCGAGTGCATGTGTCTTTTTGATAGAACAATTTGTCTTCCTTTGGATATGTACCCAGTAATGGGATTGCAGGGTCAAATGGTAGTTGTTCTATTTTAAGTTCTTTGAGAAATATCCAAACTGCTTTTCACAGTGGCTGAACTAATTTACATTCCCGCCAACAGTGTATTATCGTTCCTTTTCTCCACAGCCTTGCCAACATCTGTTTTTTTTTTTTTCTGCTTTTTAATACTAGTCATCCTGACTGGTGTGAGATGGTATCTCTTTGTGGCTTTGATTTGCATTTCTCTGATGATTATTGATGATGAGCATTTTTAAAATATATTTGTTGGTCAAAACACAGTCATTATTAAATATCAAATATATTGTCTCACAGGTAAACATTAAAAACAAAGGTTATAATTACTCAAAATTTATCACATTTCAATTATTTTGCTACATTTTACTATTATCCATGCTCTTGAGGTTATTTACATCTATTGGATCTGTATTATTAAAACACTTTGCAATTTGCTACCATGCACCTCTTCCCAAGTTTGAATTCAGGGCATCACATAGGTAGCTTGAAATCAGCCATAGTAAGAATATACACACAATGCAAAAGAAAATGCTATAGTAAATCGAGGCTTTCTTCCCCCTTTCAGAGAGCTAGTTGTTAAATATTTACTAACAGATCACTGGGTTAACCCACAAAGCTTGATAACTCAAGCCTGAATAGCAAGTTACATGAGGAAATATAGCCTGAAAATTCTTACACAGATTAAACTCATTTCCTTATCAATGTAGCTCTAAAACTTGTTCAAGCTTATGAAGCTACCTGAGCTAATCTTTACTATATATCATAGTGGTATGGCTAAAGTCATAGTGATAAGGCCAAAGAAGGTCATAGTGGTATTTCTTCAAACAAAAATTTGGCAATGACTATACTCAAGGTCATGAGCTGTTGGTTTTCTTTCAACTGATTTCTGAACAACTTCATTCTTTAGGCATACCTTTGGCAGGCAGCTGTGCAAACCTAAGCTATACGTTATTGAAAATAACAGAGGAGGAGAAATTCAGCAGCCATCTGACTTCCCTTCTTTTGTAGTCTTGTAGCTTATTAAGACAGATAAAATAATGGGCTGGCTGGTACACAGAGACTAAAGAGTCTCACAAAAGGAAGAAAAGGCAACTGGGCAGGGTGTTAGAATAGAAGATCTTAGAAAAACTACAGGACAGTTGTTGGAATACAGACACCAGACAGCATTTTATCAAGCAGGACAAGTTAGGTTACACTGCAATAACAATTCTAAGATGTCAGTGTCTTAAAACAGTGTCACTCATACTGTATGTTCTACTCATAGTAGTCACCTAGAAACCAAGGGACTTAAGGGATTCTGCCTTCATACATCCTCCCATAATGAATTTCAAAAAAAAAAAAAAAGGGAAGTGACATATTTCCCATCAACTGTTAAAGTGACAGATACCATTTATATTTATGTTTTATTGGCCAAAGAGAGTAGGGAAATGCATGTTTTTTTATGTGCACAGAAAAAGACTAGAGTAGTTATAAACAGTGTAATGACTAACACAAAGGTCAATCAAGAGAAGGTCAGCACTGGGGGCTGTGGTAGCATGCAGTGGGATACCAACCTCAGAAACTGTGATCTTGAAGTCAGACTCCAGTCTCTTGAAAAAGTATAAAACAAGGAGCACCTGGTTATAAAGAATAAGTCAAGTTGTCAGAACTGAAAAGTATCTTAGTTAGATTGCATGCTGCATCAAAATCACAGGCAGACTAAAAATAACCCTCATTGCTTATCACCCTGTTAAGTCTCACCTTAGATGGTATTTCCTTGAGGGAGGGTTTCCTGATATTGCCTCTCCAGGTCTTATATTTCCTATGGGATCTCATTGGCCATACAATGCTTACTGCATTAAGTGTTTGTGATTATCTCTTTCTATAACTAAACTATTAATCCTTCAATGTAGGAAGTAACACTATTCTTTGTTCTCTAGCAAAATGTGTCCTCAATAAATATTGGCTGAGTGCATAAATAAATAAATCATCATTTCATTAGCTATCTACAAGTCGTTCCAGTATTTCCTAAATTATATTTCATTTTACATGGATTTTTCTCCAGGTACAAACTGCAGAAGATGACTTGAAAACAGAGTTCTACAAGGATTTAACTTCTCTTGGACACAAAGACAATCAACAAGGATCATTTTCAGGTGAAGGGGGGAGCTCTTTCCGTGTACCAATTTTTTATTCCTCAAAGAGAAGTGAAAAGATCAACCATAATTCTGCCTTCAAGCAAGCCATTGAAGCTTCTCACAAAAAGGTAAGAAAAATGGTTTCCAATCTTTTTCTTCTTTCTTGAAAATTAACACCAATTCTAGCAATTGTGCAACAAGAAGGGGAGAGTCTTGATATTGTAGCAGTATAACTGCTAATACACATTTAAGTAATTTTCCCATGTTTTGTTATATCTCATTTTAAAAGTTATAGAAATACTATGTATATTAATGCTTCCATTTTGCTAGCATTTGACTGTTATTGTTTTTTATCTTTACTTTTTGTTCATATTATTGTAGGTGTGCTTCTTATAAACTCCACACAACAGAACTTTGTCCTTTCATGTAATCTTGACAGTCTCAAGTCTTTGCTAGGAAAATTTAGCCAATTTATTATATTCATGGACATGCTTGATCATATTTTTTCCATCTTTTCTTTTTCTTACTCATTTCACTTTGTTACTGTTTCCTGTTTTCTCTCATTTGCTGTTTTTAATCACATTTCTATCTACTCCTTTTTTCCTTTTGGTGATTTTGAAAGTTCTACTATACATTTTTTTTTTTTTTTTGAGATGGAGTTTTGCTCTTGTTGCCCAGGCTGGAGTGCAATGGTGCAATCTTGGTTCACCACAACGTCCACCTCCCAGGTTCAAGTGATTCTCCTGCCTCAGCCTCCTGAGTAGCTGGGATTACAGGCATGCACCACCACACCCAACTAATTTTGTATTCTTAGTAGAGATGGAATTTCTCTATGTTGGTCCAGCTGATCTCGAAATCCCGACTTGAGGTCACCTGCCTGCCTCAGCCTCCCAAAGTGCTGGGATTACAGGCATGAGCCACTGTCCACTATACTTTCAAGTGCTGCTCGTAGTTACTTTTCTCTAGTTAGGAAGCATAATTAGACCTATGTTTTTTCTTTTATCTCATAAAATAATATCTGTAACCCCCCAAAAGATCTTTTACCTACCTAGTCCCCACATGCCAACCCCACTATGTCCTTGAGAACATATTCACTTTTCTATTCCCACCATGAGGTTCCAACATCACAGTTTTAGTGAGATAGTTAAAAACCTTTGTGTTCCAAGCTATTCTTAAAGATTGTTTTGTGTGTGTTTATATATTTTATATGTTAGTGTGTATTTTATTCTGACTCCTATCTTTTCTACTTAAAGATTCCTCACATTATACTTATAATTTTCAAGTTCATAGTCTATAATTTATATTTTTGTTATATTTTATATACATATTTGTATGTCTATATATTTGTACACATATACAAATATGTATATAAAATATAATAAAATGTATATTTTGTTAATTTATATTTATACATACACATTTACCCAACTCCATTTATTTTCCTCACTACAATCACCACCCTAAGTAGCATTTGCCCTTTCCCAAGAGATGAATGAGGACAATGAGCCCTGAATCATGGAACTAGAGAGGTAGGAGACAGAGGTACCCATGTCAGAGTTAATGGGATCAGCAACTGGAGGGCACCATATTATGCCTGCTCCTACCTTTATCATATTGCTCTTCTACTTTTATTTAGACAGACATTTATGCACTTATATAAGACCCAACAGCACTGTATGGATAATTTTCCCAAATATTTCATTTATCCTCAAAAGAATTCTAGATTATTAGAGTCAATATCTAAACATTATTTTGCAGATGAATACATTGAAGTTCATATATACATTTTTAATTCAACAAACATTTATCAGATACCTACCATAAGGCAGGCACTAACTAAAGTCCAAGAAGCTGAGAGAATTCCAGTGATCTCACCCTAAATAAATGCCAGAGTTGGGAACTGAATGGCTTGATTTTTATTTACTTTATTATTGTACTTTAAGTTCTGGGGTACACGCGTAGAATGTGCAGGTTTGTTACATAGTTACACACGTGCCATGGTGGTTTGCTGTACCTGTCAGCCCATTATCTACATTAGGTATTTCTCCTAATGCTATCCCTCCCCTAGTACCTCAACCCCCGACAGACCCCGGTGTGTGATGTTCTCCTCCCTGTGTGCATGTGTTCTCATTTTTCAATGCCCACTTATGAGTGAGAACATGCAGCGTTTGGTTTTCTGTTCTTGTGTTAGTTTGCTGAGAATGATGGTTTCCAGCTTCACCCATGTCCCTGCAAAGACATGAACTCATCCTTTTTTGGCTGCATAGTATTCCGTGGTGTATATGTGCCACATTTTCTTTATCCAGTCTATCATTGGTGGGCATTTGGGTTGGTTCCAAGTCATTGTTATTGTGAACAGTTCCGCAATGAACATGTGTGTGCATGTGTCTTTATAGTAGAATGATTTGTAATTCTTTGGGTATATTACCCAGTAATGGTATTGCTGGGTCAAATGGTATTTCTAGTTCTAGATTCTTGAGGACTTACCACACTGTCTTCCACAACAGTTGAACTAATTTACACACCCACTAACAGTGTAAAAGTGTTCCTCTTTCTCCATATCCTCTCCAGCATCTGTTGTCTCCTGTTTTTCTAATGATCACCATTCTAACTGGCGTGAGATGGCATCATTGTAGTTTTGATTTGCATTTCTCTAATGACCAATGATGATGAGCTTTTTTTCATATATTTATTGGCTGCATACATGTCTCCTTTTGAGAAGTGTCTGTTCATATCATTTGCCCACTTTTTGATGGGGATTTTTTTTCTTGTAGATTTAAGTTCTTTGTATATTCTGATATTTGCCCTTTGTCAGATGGATAAATTGCAAAAATTTTCTCCCATTCTGTAGGTTGCCTGTTTACTCTAATTACAGTTTCCTTTGCTGTGCAGAAGCTCTTAAGTTTAATTAGATACCATTTGTCTATCTTGGTTTTTGTTGCCATTGCTTTTGGTGTTTTAGTCATGAAGTCCTTACCTATGCCTATGTCCTGAATGGTATTGCCTAGGTTTTCTTATAGGGTTTTTATGGTTTTAAGTCTTACATTTAAATCTTTAATCTATCTTCAGTTAATTTGTGTATAAGGTGTAAGGAAGGGATCCAATTTTTGCTTTCTGCATATGGCTAGCCAGTTTCCCCAACACCGTTTATTAAATAGGGAATCCTATTGAATTTCACTTCAAGATATTTGACTCTTTATTCATTTATTTATTCATAATTTTAGCAAAGTACAGAAGAACACTGGTCTGGTGATATGGACATATAAAAAATGACAATGAAATAGATTCATTTTATATATACATTATATATATATTCATTTTATATATACCTTATATATATATATATATATATATATAAATTTTATTTTATTACCTCAGTTTAGGATGGGCTATGGATCCTACAGTGCCCTCCAAACTTAACAAATTATATTTGTAAGACAAGATAGTATCAGAATTTCTTGTAAGTAAAAATATACATCTCTAGGCCTCTCCCTTAATCTACTGATTCAGAATATCTGGGATTGGGCATGAGAATACGCCCTTTTTTATTTTTAGTTCCCTAGCTCAGTATAATATAGCATGCAAGATTGGAAATAACTGCTTATAAACATAGTCAAAGATGAAAGGAGATAGATGTGTTTGAATGAGTTATAGGTATAATCCTACATCTTGCTTCACATATGTGATTTATATGTATTTCAAACATGCTAGAGAACATTTGTAAAACCCTTATATGTAGATAAACAGCTATTGTTTGATCCTCTAATAGTCTGTCCCAAAGTGAAAACATTTAGAGCTATTCACAATATCGGGTTGGAACATATGAAACTACTGTTATTCGACCATTTTGGTTTACAAAATTGTTAGCCTCATACAGTTCAATCCAACATCATTACTGTCATCTTTGATTAGGTGTGAACAGAATTAAGGAATTTCAGTCTAAATAGAAAATGAGGTTGGGCATGGTGGCTCACACCTGTAATCCCAGCACTTTGGGAAGCTGAGGTAGGTGGATCATCTGAGGTCAGGACTTCGAGACCAGCCTGGCCAACATGGTAAAAATTATTTATAGATCCTAAAAAAACTAGATACTCTAGTCTCTTTCTGTGCAAATAAAAATACAAAAATTAGCCAGACATGGTGGCAGGTGCCTTTAGTCCCAGCTACTCGGGAGGCTGAGGCAGGAGAATCGCTTTAACCTGGGAAGCAGAGGTTGCAATGAGCTGAGATGGCACCACTGCACTCCAGCCTGGGTGACAGAGTGAAACTCCATCTAAAAAAAAAGAAAAGAAAAGAAACAAGAAAAGAAAAGAAAAGAAAAAGAAAGAAAGAAAAGAAAAGAAAATGCTACTGCAGCCTCTCTTAGTCTTCAAGTAGAGAAAACAGGATACCACAAAATTGAAAATCAATCCAAGCCTTTCAATAGAGCATAATGCTTTAGTTGTTTTGTCAATCACAGATCAAACTAGACATTTGTTGAGCAGTCTGTTTCCAAGCAAAATATCAGTTAACTCAGTAAGATTCACTACTTTCCTGATATACTTTACAACACTGAAATCACAAAAATATTATTAAAATAAAGCAAGACCTCACACATTGTTGAAATAGATTATATGTGGTTTAATAACCTATAGCAATATATTTTTTTACTCTAAAATAGCCAGTTTCAGTTATCACGAACCAGCAAGCAGAACACCATGGAGGTAATTATGCTAAGTTGAGCTACCAAAGTTTAACTTGTATTTTCCATACTGAGACTTTAAAGGATCCTGGAAATATTGAACCTTCCAGAACGGGCACTTCAGATACTCGGGGAATGAGTGTGCTTCTTATTGAAAGCAAAAGGTCTCTCCAACTTTTGAAAACTATGGTTCTATGACAAAATTCAAGTATTATAGTTAAAAATAGAATTAATGAGCATTTACTAAAATGGAATTTCCACAAAGGCACGAACTTTGTCTGCCTTCTTTATTTCTGTTTTTACAGCATCTAAGACAGCTAGGCAATAAATGTATAAAAGTGCAGAAGGTAGAATGAAGGAAGAGAGGGACAGGGAAAAGGAAAGAAAGAAGGGAGATTAATGCTGATTCTTTTTCAACTTTGGGGATTTTTTTTTTCTTTTGTATCAGCAGTCATCTTGTGCCATAATTATAGCAAAGAGGAACATGGTTAATAATTAACAGTTACAATAGTTATTTTGCGAAAATATGGTTCTTACTCTGTTTCTATTATTACAGTTTATTAAAATTGAGAGATCAGATAAAGTATGTAAAAATTTTTTCAACAATATACATAAATACTTATAAACCTCGGTGGCTATATAGAAAGATAATCTGAGGAAATGAGATTTTAAGCATAATATTGACCAGCTAATTCTAAATTAATCTGACATAAAACAAAATGATAAACAAATAGGTTTGTAAACAAAAAAATCTCATATATTTCTGCATATGGGTGGAGGAGAGAGAATATAAATAATTTTACTTAAGTTCACCCCCTAAGTAATTTAGAATCAGCATTTTGGAGTTGAAAGGAGGTGTGAAATGTTTCCAGGTGCAAGCCCTCATCTTGTCATTTGACAACTGAATTCTAGAGAATCAAACGCTTTTTCCAGTTAGTGACAAAGCTGTAACTTGAATTTCAGTTGTATAACCTCCATCTCAGTTGCATAACTTCCAATTCAAAATGCACACAATCGTTTTTCAACTTATTCACATTAGCAAGTATTCTAAATAAAAACTCAGTAGAAATGCAGCCATGATTGATAATCAAGAAAGCAAGCTGACTTTTGTGATCACTGATTTTTTTCTTTCTTAGAGAGCACATGCCCCCTTTCTTAACTGGTATGATAGCATGCAACACATTTTACCTCTTACTCTATTATATTAATTATTCTCCTTTGACTTTATTTAAATGCTGAAATGATATGAAGAATGATAAAAAAATACATATTAAAATAAATAAAACAAAAATAGAAAACTAAGACCAAAAAATAAAGAAAAATAAGTAAGCTTAACCTCTGTGATTTTATGCATCACATTTGCCTCTAAATTTTCTGACATCTGGAAACATCATAAGCTTACACAATAGTGGTTACCCAAAAAGGAAGATGTATGCCAATATCTCAAGGGAAATTTGTACTGGCACTAAATTCTAAAAGATAATTTATGAATAGCATTTTTATAGGAGATAATTTCACAAAGCAGTAATTTATAGCAAATTAAATAGCAATCTCTTACATTATTGAGATAATATCTGTTTTGATGTTGAACATTGGTATTGGAAAGTAAAATAAAAATTATAATTTTGTATGTGAGAACATTCAAAAGAGAGTGAGAACTGTTGTAATACTACGGAGGGAATGCAACTAATGATACATCAATGACATTTAAATGCGTGGTACTTCAAACTTTCATTACCTTTAATCATCTTTTCTTTCTACTTCTTTCTTCCATTTAGGATTCTAGTTTCATTAGGATCCATAAAGTGATGAAAGTCTTAAACTTCACAATGAAAACTAAAGATCTGCACCTTTCTGATGTCTTTTTGAAAGCCCTTAACCATCTGCCTCTAGAATACAACTCTGCTTTGTACAGCCGAATATTCGATGACTTTGGGACTCATTATTTCACCTCTGGCTCCCTGGGGGGGGTGTATGACCTCCTCTATCAGTTTAGCAGCGAGGAACTAAAGAATTCAGGTAACTTTCTTCAGTCCTCACTCTTTTTAACGGATATGATAGCATGCGATACATTTTTTCTCTTACTATATTAATTATTTTTCTTTGACTTTAGATCTTGCTTTATTTCCAAAATGATATAAAGAATGGTTTTTTTAAAAGTATACACATTCAAATAAATAAAACGAAAATAGAAAACTAAGACCAAAATATAAAGAAAAATAAGTAAGCTTAACCTCTGTGATTTTATGCATCACATTTGTCTCTAAATTTCCTGACATCTGGGAACATCACAAGCTTACCTAATAGTGGTTACCCAAAAAGGAAGATGCATGCCAATATCTCAAGGGAAACAAAGTTTGTACTGGCACTAAATTCTAACAGATAATTTATGAATAGCATTTTTATAGGAGATCATTTCACAGAGCAATAATTTATAGCAAATTAAATAGCAATCATTTTCTTGTACGAATTTTAACTAAAAGCCAAGATGAAACCTATGATGAAAGAAAAATTAGAAACTTGACAAGGGACTAAGCTAGAGTGGGCCCCATAAGCACCTACGGGTGATGAAACCTGAAACTAAATTCAAAAGGTTTGTGTTATTGTAGGCTTTCCACACTGCCTGGATGCCTTACGTTTCCTTTCAGTTATCCTTTCCACCAGAGAAATTCTTGCATGATGAATTTGATGTCTTCTGCTACTGCAAATAGTATCAACACCAATGCTGAGCAGAAATAGTTAGGGGAAATCTCCGGTCTTTGACTTGGTTTTGTCTCACCCTCAGATGAAATTATTCTGGTCACTGCTGCTATAGCTGAGACAATAATTTCCCACTTGATGATTATAATCCTCATGCCTATGGAGCCCCTAAATACTTAGAGATAAGGTCAGTTAAGAACTGGGTGAATCTTTAATCAACTATTCATCCTTTCAAGAGTTAAAGCTCCATAACCAAAATGAAGAGTAATGAGCTCTACTTTCCTACCGAAACATTCTCACATTCCATCTCTTTCTCCGTAGAGGTAGAGACTGACAGTTACATATAATGAAGGAAAGTAGTTTGGGATGTGACAGGAAATTCAGAATAAATACCCATGAATATCCACGTATACATGCACACACACAATATATACATACACATGCATACACTGTATATATGTATTGACAGCTTGTCTCTATGTGCATATGTGTATGTGTATATATATTCAGTAAGATGTATTCTGGACGTAAGAACAATCTGGCTGTGACATCTGTTACTTCACTGTTTGCCAGAGTTGATTCGGCTGATCTGGCTGGCTAGGTGGATGTCCCTTTCCACCCTCACCACTCCATGTGTCCCTCCCGAAGCTGCACACTCGGTCAAAGATGACCATCCCCAATAGAGGAGGACTGGTCTTCAGTCAAGGGTATACAAGTAGCTGCACTCTTCTGCTAAAACCTTCAAACAAGCTCTCAATAAGATGTATTCTATATTCTTATATTCAGTAAGTTTATATGTAATAATATATCTGTAAAATCTTAATTGTGGTTAAAATGAAGCACAATCTGACAGAAATGACTTCTCAAGAAAATGAAATTCCCCAGTTCATGTGCTTACCTGGCTTCTCCAGCTCTCTAGATAAATATACATTCTGGCCTCTTCCCTTTTCTCTCCTCCTATTCTCTCTCCCTTTGCCTCATCATGGCATGAAACTAAAGTATAGATTTAATTTTTGCTATGCTTTATTCAATAAGAATTATACCCTTGTCATTAATTTTTGAAAAATAACTGAATATTTCATAGTGCTTTATTTCCCTCAAGAAAAAAAATTAAACTGCCTTTTATTTGCATCCCTTGATTTATTTCTCTATTGTTCAATGTTCCATAGTCAAGTTAAAACCTTGAATAAAAGTTGACATTGCTTCAGTATGCTGTGGAAAAGAGTTTCATAAACACAGTGAAAACATCAAACAATAAAAATATCATAATATGCAAGAGGGTAATCTTAAACTCCTTTTGTTGGGAAGTCATCTTCTACTCTGAATCAGAGGTTAAAAATTATTCACCATGCTACTTATTAATATGGCATTATCAACTAACACTTGACTTTTGCGTATCAGAGTAGCTAAAGACATTACTGAAATACTGATTCCCATACCACACAGCAGAGGAACACTCAGGTTTGAGAGGTCAGGTACTGCAGTATCAAGTAGTTTCTTAGTTAATGTAGATAGAAGTCCGGCAGCAAAAAACTGGACATACTGCAGGGAAGAAAAGGGTTGCACAGAAATTCATTGATAAAGTCCAGATATTTTAATCACTGCATGTCCAATGTCATAAAAATATTCATCATTCAAATCTTCAAATATTCACCTATAGCCCTCAAAAATGAAATTAAGTTTATAGTTAATTTATTATGTTATAGTTAATTAACTAAACACATACAATTTAATTATTACTTATAAATAATAACATCCTAATGAATGAATAAGAAAAGAATAGGAATTATGCATATATAAATGCCTTACATTCCCAGTATGGCCTAAATATTTGACTAACCCACTTATAAAAACAATCCTACCAGAAGCAAAATGAACCATATTTATTCAACCAGACTGAAACAATTATCTTTTTGTTAGAATTGAAGACGCAAACTAAACATGAGGGCTTCAAACCAATAATTTTTTACTTCCAACTAACAATTCATCTCTTCAAATGTATCAAACTGTCACCAAATAATGAGGTAGACAGGCCCAGTTCACATGTACCCAGCCTCATTTCTTAGTGATCTATGCCTCCAGATTTCCAATTCATCATCACACCGAATCAGAACCTCAAGCTCTGAAAACACCCATCCTTGCCTATTATGACCCGCAACCCCAAATACTAGTACTTGATAACCCACTTTGCTTTTAGGTGCTTAAGAGCTGATAGTAACAGCTTTACCTCTCATGTGCTCGTATTCTGCAAGGCAAATTTTAACTAAACATCAAAAGACCTGGATTTTAGTTTTGATGTTTCCAGCAGTGAGTCAGGTGGCTTGGAAGCTGTTAAGAAAAAGCCAAGGTGGGTGGATCACCTGAGGTCAGGAGTTCAAGACCAGCCTGGCCATCATGGTGAAACCCCATCTTTAAAAAAATAAAATAAAATAAAAAGAAAATGTTGATTTCCCTCAAATTACCCCAGATAGTACTAACTCAGCCTACAAAGATACTAGATCTGTTCACCTACACTCTTCTACTAACACACAGAATTTGAGGCCATTGAGAATGATCACAGGACTGTGGTGAGTGGGAGTGGTTCAGATGCCCATATCTTCAACAAATGATGCTAGAGAGTTTAGAAAAGGAGAACAATGAGGACTAAAGGTATTAAAACCAGATGGTCTGAGCCTAGAGTATCAAGGTTTTCACAAGTTATAAGACCATGAGGAGTCATCCAATGAAAGCACCAGTGGGAAACTAGGAAGATATCAATCCCAGCTCCCATACATGAATGGGGTGAGAAAATGGCAGTATCAACTTCTGTTGGAGATGACAGGGGAAACAGTATCAAGTGCAGGCTTGAATTAACGTGGGGACATACAATAGCCAGGGAGGAGTTTGAAAATAATTCACAGGTCAGGAAGTCAGAATTTCTGAGATTACCAAAAAAAAGGGATTTGGAGGTAGGAGCTGAGTGAGTAGCTGAGTAAGGGAGAAGAGGCCCAGAGAGGTATGAGAATGACTGTTCAGGGAAGAAGCGTGGCCAAGAAGGTTTGCATTTTAGGTGACACACAGGGAAGCAATTGAAATGGACTCAGGTCTCACAGAATCAGCAGTGGCCCAGAAACTAGGTCTTAGAATGGAGAACAGATCAGATATGTCATAGTCTCTTTATTTGCAGGACTACACAGTACAGTGGCCAGTAGAAAGGGAAAGCTTAGGGCTCCATTGTGTTGAGTGGCAACAAGGGGCAGGCAACAGGGACAGGCCATCACCATCCCCAGGAGATGAGCCACACTGGCTCATTTGCGCTTCTGAGGGTCAGTGTTAAAGGGAGAGATAATGGACACTCAGAGATGCTCTTCTGTTCAGAACCATCTCTGGGCCCATGCGGGATTGAATCTGTAGGTAAAGCTAACTTGAGCTGTCACTTAAATTTATGGGGATTGGGGAAGAGAGGGGCTAATATAAAGTATCTGTAGCTCTGAAGTGACCAGAGCATCGTGTTCCTCTTTGAATTGTCAGTGGTGCATTCTCAGTGGTTTTTGTTTGTACTTTACTTCCCAGGTTTAACCCAGGAAGAAAGCCAACACTGTGTCCGGATTGAAACAAAGAAACGTGTTTTATTTGTTAAGAAAACAAAAGTGGAACATAGGTGCACCACCAACAAGCTTTCAGAGAAACATGAAGGTAACAGTACCCTCTCTTAGCAGCTTATCCAGTGTGCCCTGAGCCTGGCTGTCATTTACAGACCATATTGGACATGACTATGCTATTTTTAGCTTTTCATTTATTTCATTTCTATGCCTCAGAACCCTGTGTGTTGGGGCAGGAGATGCAAATAAAATACCATTAGCATTACCTAAAAAAGGAAATTGTTAAGGATTTCTTTATCTCATACTTAGGTTGTTTAATACATAATTTATTGATTTTACCCATGGACAGAACTCAATATTAGGCATTGTGAAGTGCATATGGGTGTGAAACAGAATCTTACAAAGTAAAGAAACATAAACATCCATTAAAAACACATATTGACAAGGGTCTAAGAGAGGTATATTTTCTAAAAGGCTATAAGAAGAAAATGGGCAGAAGAAAATCCTGAGATTGAAATACATCAGATTTTGTGAAGAGAATTATTTTGGGCAGAAGAAAATTCTGAGATTGAAATACATCATATTTTGTGAAGAGAATTATTTTGGGGTCATGCATTAAAAAATGGCTAAAGACTTTGGCAAATGGAAAGAGTGAGAAAGAAAATCCAGGCAAAAATACTAAAAATAGAAGATACAAGTTATGTTTTGCAGAATGATCTTACTGCTTCCCAATTTTAGCCACTGCTTTCACTTTTCTATCCAAATCTTCCACCCCAATAGACTTTCACTTTTCTATCCCAATCCCCAACCCAGATATCCCTTCTGAACTCCAGACACCTACTGTCCACTAAACATCTCTACCGGAATGTCTCTAGGCAGCAATGCTTCACGTATTCTCTCCCTGCTGCGCTTGGTTCTCATTCATATCGAATAGCCTTTACTTTACAGCCTAATAAACTGTTGTGAAAACAAAGTGACATGATGTTTATAAGGAGCCTTGCAGAATGACCAGCAATGGTTGGCTCCTTTCACCTTTCCTCTCCTTCAGCAGTCCCAGCATTGATGATGGCATCACCATCAACTAAGTCAACCAAGCCAGAAACCTGGCTGTTGTCTTTGATTCTACCGTCTTTCTAGCTTCTATATCTAATAAATAACTATGCACAATTCATTCTACCTCCTGAATGTCTCTGAAAATTGTCTTCATCTTTTTATTTCCATGGATATAAAACTTTCCACGGAAGGCAAACTTTCCATTCATTATTTCCAACAGGATTATCCCAGAAGCCCCCTAAGTGGTCTCCCTGCTTCTAGTCTGGTTTATTCCAATCTATTCTACACATTTTTATGAGAGGAATCTTCTCTATGGAAAATCTGATTCATAAAACCTTCATACTTGGAACATGTCATGGTTCCACATGGCCTTAAGCATAAGTTCCTGTCCTTCTCTGCATAGCTAAACTTTATGCAGCCTCCTAAACAAGTCAGGCTCTCTCCTATGCCTTGCCATTATAAATAACTCCTTCCTCTCTGTAAAATTCTATTTCCTTATTTTACCTGACTGCTCAGATTAAAAGGAAGCAGAATCACAGAAATTCCCAAATTTGAAGCCTACCTTCTCATGGAGAAAACAGACAAAAAAACAAATAAAATATTTACTATAATAATTAAAAGATAATTTTAAATATAGTATCAGAACAGATAGATGGTCTACATATACATGACTTTGTTATGCATAAGCCAAATGAAAGAACTAGCTTGACAACTGCACATTCCCATTATAGCAAAAAAGAAAAAGAGGGCAAAAAGGCAAATAGCATGCAAAACAAATAATCTGGCGATATTAACCAAAATATGAATTCAGATTCTATATCAGTTTATCATTCAGTAGAATAATTTAATGAGCATGAGTTCAATAAATCAAGAACTCAGAGATTAAAAGATTCTATATAAGAATTAATTAAGGACGATCCAAGATGGTCAAACAGGAACAGCTCTGGATTGCAGTTCCCATCAAAACTGCAGAGGGTGAGTGATCACTGCATTTCCAAATGAAATTTTACTGCCCACAGACCAGGAGATTCCCAGGCGAAAAAGCACCATGAGTCTCCAGTGCAGCTATTTCAGCCAGCACAGTGGGTCTCCACACAAAATCTCACACAAATCCGGGCGCCGTTTCAACTGCTGACTGGAATGCCTAAGAGACAGAATCGCCATTCAACTGAAAAAAAAGGGGGCTGAAACGGGAACCAGGTGATCTGGCTCAGACGGTTCCACCCCCACAAAGACCAGCAGTCTGAAATGCTCTGGATTGACAGTTTCACAGCAAACACAGCTGGACCCAGGATGGTCCAGAAATGTGGGGGGAAGGGTGTCTGCCATTACCAAGGCAGTCCACCACTACCGAGGCAGTCTGCCATTACTGAGGCAATCTACCATTACCGAGGCAGTCCGCCATTACTGAGGCAGTCTGCCATTACAGAGACAGTCTGCCATTACTGAGGCAGACCGCGATTACCAAGTTAGTTCTAACTATACACCTATAAACAAAACTGAAAGAAAGTTCACACAGCAGCTGGGCAGAGCCCATGGCAGCTCAGCAACACCTGTGCTGGAAGACTGTGACTAGGCTACCTCCTCGCTGGGCAGGGCATCTCTGAAAAAAGGCAGAAGCATGACAGGAACTTACAAATAAAGCCCCACCTTCCAAGGACAGAGCACCTGGGGAAAAAAAAGGCAGTTATGAATTCCACTGCAGCAGACTTAAACGTACCTGCCCAGCAGCTCTGAACAGAACAATGGAGCTCACAGCTCAGGACTTGAGCTCCTATAAGGGACAGACTGTCTCCTCAAGCAGCTCTCCAACCCCCGTATATCCAGAGACACCTCATAAAGGAGAGCTCAGGCTGATATCTGGCAGGTATCCTTCTGGGACGAAGACAACAGAAGAAGAAACTGGCAGCAACCCTTACTGTTCTGCAGCTGCTGTAGGTGACCCCCAGGCAAGCAGGGTCTGGAGTGGACCTCCAGCAGTCCTTCTGCAGAGGGGCCTGTTAGAAGAAAAACTAAGAAACAGAAATAAATAACTTCATCATCAACCAAAACAATGTCCAGAGACCCCATCTGAAAGTCACCAACCACAAAGACCACAGGTAGATAAATTCACAAAGATGGGAAGAAACCAGTGCAAAAAGGATGAAAACATTCAAAACCAGAATGCCTCTCCTCCTCCAAGGGATCACAGCTCCTCACCAGCAAGGGAACAAGGCTGGCTGGATATTGAGTCTGATGAATTGACAGAAACAGGCTTCAGAAGGTGGGTAATAACAAACTTCTCTGAGCTAAAAGAATATGTTCTAACACAATGCAAAGAAATGAAGAACCTTGAAAAAAGGTTTGATGAAATGCTAATAAACAGGTAATAAACAGAATAAACAGCTTAGAGAGGAATATAAATGAATTGACGGAGCTGAAAAACACAACATGACAACTTTGCAAAGCATACACAAGTTTCAATAGCCAAATCGACGAAACAGAAGAAAGCGTATCAGAGGTCGAAGATCAACTCAATGAAATAAAATGAGAAGGCAAGATTAGAGAAAAATGAGTAAAAAGAAATGAACAAAGTCTCCAAGAAATATGGGATTATGTGAAAAGACCTAATCTACTTTTGGTAGGTATACCTGAATGTGACGGAGAGAATGAATCCAAGCTGGAAAACACTTTTCAGGATATTATCCAGGAAAACTTCCCCAACCTAGCAAGGCAGGCCGATATTCAAGTCCAGGAAATACAGAGAACACCACAAAGACATTCCTCAGGAAGAGCAGCCCCAAAGCACATAATTGTCAGACTCACCAGGGTTGAAATGAAGGAAAAAATGCTAAGGGCAGCCAGGGAGAAAGGTCAGGTTACCCACAAAGAGAAGCCCATCAGACTCACAGTGGATCTCTCAGCAGAAACCCTACAAGCCAGAAGAGAGTGGGGGCCAATATTCAACATCCTTAAAGAAAAGAACTTTCAACCTAGAATTTTACATCCAGCCAAACGAAGCTTCATAAGCAAAGGAGAAATAAAATCCTTTATGAACGGGCAATTGCTCAGAGATTTTATCACTACCAAGCCTGCTTTACAAGAGCTCCTGAAAGAAGCACCAGCCACTCCAAAAATGTACCAAATGGTAAAGAACATTGGCACAATAAAGAAACTGAGTCAACTAATGGGCAAAACAACCAGCAAGCATTAAAATGGCAGAATCAAATTCACACATAACAATATTAACCTTAAATGTAAATGGGCTAAATGCCCCAATCAAAAGACACAGACTGGTAAATTGGATAAAGAGTCAAAGCCCATCGGTGTGCTGTATTCAAGAAACCCATTTCACATGCAAGGATACACACAGGCTCAAAATAAAGGGATGGAGAGTTATTTACCAAGCAAATGGAGAGCAAAAAAAAGCAGTAGTTGCAATTCTAGTCTCTGATAAAATAGACTTGAAACCAACAAAGATCAAAAGAGACAAAGAAGGGCATTACGTAATGATAAAAGGATCAATGCAACAAGAAGAGCTAAAGGTCATAAATATATACGCACCCAATACAGGAGCACCCAGATATATAAAGTAAGTTCTTAATGACCTACAAAGAGACTTGACTCCCACACAATAATCGTGGGAGACTTTAACACTCCACCGTCAATATTAGACAGATCAAGACAGAAAATTAACAAGGATATCCAGGACTTGAACACAGACCTGGACCAAGCAAGCCTAATAGACATTTACAGAACTCTCCACCCCAAATCCACAAAATATACATTCTTCTCAGCACCACATCACACCTACTCTAAAATTGACCACATAATGGGAAGTAAATTACTCCTAAGCAAATGCGAAAGAACTGAAATCATAAAAAACAGTCTCTCAGACCACAGTGAAATCAAATTAGAACTTGGAATTCAGAAACTAACTCAGAATCACACAACTTCATGGAAACTGAACAACTGGCTCTTGAATATTGACAGGATAAACAATGAAATGGAGGCAGAAATAAAAATGTTCTTCAAAACCAGTGAGAATGAAGTCACAATGTACCAGAATCTCTGGGACACATTTAAAGTAGTGTCTAGAAGAAAATTTATAGCACTAAATGCCCACATGAGAAGCAAGGAAATACAAACCACCATCAGAGATTACTACAAACAACTCTATGCTCATAAACCAGTAAGCCTGGAAGAAATGGATAAATTCCTGGACACTTACACCCTCCCAAGCCTCAACCAGGAAGAAGTTGAAACCCTGAATAGACCAATAACAAGGGCTGAAGTTGAGGTAGCAGTTAATAGTCTACCAACCAAAAAAAGCCCAGGTCCAGATGGGTTCACAGCCAAATTCTATCAGACATACAAAGAGGAGCTTGTTGCACTCCTTCTGAAACTCTTCCAAACATTCCAAAAAGAGGGAACCTTTCCCAGATCATTTTATGAGACCAACATCATCCTGATACCAAAACCCATCAGAGACTCAACAAGGAAATAAAACTTCAGGCCAATATCCATGATGAAAATAGATGCAAAAATCTTCAATTAAATACTTGCAAACTGATCACAATAGCACATCAAAAAGCTTATCCATCACAATCAAGTAAGCTTCATCCCTGGGATGCAAGGCTGGTTCAACATACACAAGTCTATAAACGTAATTCACCACATAAACAGAACCAAAGACAAAAACCACATGATTATCTCTGTAGATGCGAAGAAGGCCTTTGACAGAATTCAACAGACCTTTATGCAAAAAACTCTCAATAAACTAGGTATTGACGGAACGTATCTCAAAATAATAAAAGCTATTTATGACAAACCCACAGCCAATATCATACTGAATGGGCAAAAACTGGAAGCATTCCCTTTGAAATCTGGCACTAGACAAGGATGCCC
>CAUYLG010033756.1:0-31041 GCA_963573385.1 Cacajao melanocephalus
AGATAGCATGGGAAGAAAAGCCAGATATAGGTGAAGGGGAGGAAAGCAGCAAATCACACTGCCACGTGTGTACCTATGCAACAATCTTGCATGTTCTTCACATGTACCTCAAAACATAAAATACAATAAAAATTAAAAAAAAATAAAAAATAAAAAATAAAATAAAAATTAAGTTTTTATCTGTAGACTAAAAGAGGCTAGAGAGAGATAGTATCCAAGTCACCATGTATAAACCTCATTCAGAGAAGAATTTAAACAAAGTTTCAAAAAATTTCCAGATATATACAAAAACATGGAAAGGTAACCATATTTGATAGCGAATGATAAGGAAAGTTTGTAAATTTGTTATAGGCATCATAACGGTTTCCTGCTTATGACTATGTGTGGTTGTTCTTGTCAAAGTCCTATCTTTTGAAGAAACATGCTGAAATAAATACAGATGATATGATGTTTGAAATCTGCTTCAAAATCATCTGAGGAAGGGAGAATAGGGGTCATCAAGATGAAACAAGAATGACCATCACTTGTTAGGTGACAGGTGATAAAAGCTGGATGATAACTACATGGGGCTTATTATATGATTCTGTTTATTTTAACACATGTGAGAATTTAGCTGGGACTACAGGTGCCTGCCACCACTCCCAGCTAATTTTTGTATTTTTGGTAGAGACGAGGTTTTGCCATGTTGACCAGGCTGGTCTCAAACTCCTGGCCTCAAGTGATTCATCTACCTCAGCCTCCCAAAGTGCTGAGATTACATGTGTGAGCCACTGTGCCTGGCCTATGATTATAAATCCAGATTTGTTAGAGAATAGTAGAAAAATTTATATATTATTTTTGGCTGGGAAATTAAGCATTATATTTCCTTGAGTCGCAAAAGAGACCACATTTCAGTATAAAAATGGCTTCTATGAACCTTAGAAATCACTGCCACATATTAACACATGCACATTAAATATCATAAATGCTATAATACTTGCGGATATACAGTCTTTTTAAATAAAATTTAAGACATTCCCCTTAGTTATTTAAAATACAGTATATGACATTTGGAATACTATCAGACTACGCAAATTCACATTTATCTCTTGCTTGTAGACAAGAAATAATAGATTGTAATATGTACTACCACATTTCAATTTATAATGATTATAAATCTATTATTTAAAAATGACTTTATTTTTTAAGACAAACTGTTGCTCTGTCATCCAGGCTGGAGTGCAGTGGCATGATCTCAGCTTATTGCAACCTCCACCTCTCGGGTTCAAGTGATTCTTGTGCATCAGCCACCTGAGTAGCTGGGACTATAGGCATCTGCCACCAGCTAATTTTTGTAGTTTTGGTAGAAACAAGGTTTGGCCATGTTGACCAGGGTGGTCTCAAACTCCTGGTCTCAAGTGATCTGTGCACCTTGGCCTCCCAAAGTGCTGAGATTACATGTGTGAGCCACTGTGCCTGGCCTGTGATAATACATCGAGATTTAGTAGAGAATGGTAGAGAAATTTCTGAAAAAAATCTAGAAAGCTTAGGGTTCAGGTACTTAAATGATAGTTTTGGTTTGGTTTTTTAAAGTGTGAAGAAAGACCTTTATGCAAACTCAGAACGTTCCATATCATTTGCTTGCTACATGGTCTGACAGATCAAAGCACTTTGCCCTTTTCTGAAGGTGGCATTATATGAGATACTGTCACCCAAACAAGACGACTCTACTGTAATTTTCTACCACTCTATATCAAAACCAAACCTTTAAAAAATGACAGAATTGGGACAGAGCAATGACATGATCTTTATCTTTTATATCAGGTTCATGGGGAATCAGACCAATTAGCCGTATTGTATATGGGTCCTCCATTATCTGCTGATTTTGACTATCTAACACGTATCATGCAGTTTGATTTTTTTAATTGAATTAGTAGATACTTTGGAGATGGTCAAAGCATCACAAAATCATGAAAAGCTAGTGCCCTTATCCCAAATGGAACAATTTTTCTACTTTCTTGGTGGTACACACGCAGATTCTCCAAATGTTAATGGTTCATAACATCAGTGTTAGGCAGGCAGAGATAATTAAAGGACTAGTGAAGCCCACAATGTGGACCATCCAAGCCATCCTTTTAATTTTTGCTTATTTCAGAACTTCTTGGTGGCAGGATAGTTTTCTCTGACGGCAACCGCCACAGAAAAATCTACACACAGGAACAGATTGATTTTGTATTTTTCTTCTCTATGCAAATATCTCCATATCATTCACCTCTCACTCAGTACTCCCACTGCATTGAAGACGAGACAGATCAACCAACAAAGAATTGGATTACTAGCTCATCACCAGCCAAGATGAGATCAGATCTGCTAGAGTTCAGTACAGAAGCTCATATGCTATTGTGTTAACACATCTTTGTTGAATGCCAAATGGTCTGGTAACAATGCAAATGAGTCCTGTGGTGTTTAGCATTTATTACACAACCAAATAACCCAATCATATCTCTGGCCCTGAGTTCCGTGTATATTTAAATGTCCACTTAGATATCTAATCGAAATATCAAAGATAACTTGCATGAAAAAGAAATCTTGACTCCCCCTTCCTCCAAACCTGTTCCTTTCTCATCTTCGAAAATAACACCTACATTCAACCCATTTCAGCCCATCATCCTTATTTCCTTTTCCCCCACCACATTCCATATCTAGCTCAGCATTCTTATTGGCCCTGTTTCCATATTGTTCTGCTGAATTTGACAGCTTCTCAATATCGCAAGCCACAATCAACTCTCGCTGAATCAGATTCCTACCTGGTCTCCCTACATCCACATTTCAGACCATTTTCCTTAAAATAGCCAGGGTGATCTTCTCAAGGCATCAATGAAATCCTATTACTACTTTGCCTAAAATTCACCATTGACATCCAAACTCATCATCATGAGCTACCTGACTGACCCCACTAGATCTGGATCCTACTCACCTTTCTGACTTCATTTACCACCATCCTCCCTGTTGCATTTGTTCTCACAACACATCACACTCAGTTTCTTCTTGCTGTTCCCTCTACCTGAAAACTTACTTCCCATCTAGCTCATGGCTGCCTCCTTCTCGATGTTTAGTTTTTGGGCCACATTTCATACCTTAATTTTTTTTTTCTTGACCACTCTAGCTAAAGAAATCACTCCTCTCTTTTCTGGACATTCTATCTTATTGTCTTCTTTTACTTATTTTATAGCACTTACTACCATCTGCAATAATCTTATTTTATTAGTCACATGTTTACTGGCTATGCTGTTAGCAGAATGAAAGCTCCCTGGAGCCAAGAACCCATTTATCACCTTTCTAGCACCATGTCTAATTCATTGTAGATGCTCAATACATGGTAGCTTGGTGAATGAATGAGCGAATGAATACATTTGTAAAAATCTACTCATGTAAATGTTTGAGAGACCACTATGAACCAGGAGGTCAAACAATTTCTACCTGTAAAGCGTTTCTAGACTGTTACCTTTCAACTCAAAAAGAAACAACCAGAGAACCTGCTGTTTTTCTGTACAGGTCCAAAGGGTAAAATTCAAACTCCTTTTGTCTAGCACAGCCAGGTGAAATTCCTAGAATACCAGTTGGAGAATCCTAGATGTTTCCTAGTGGAGTAACTGTTGCTCAGTTGTTCTCATTCATGTGTAGACATGAGACTGGGGTGGGCTCAGTGGGTTGAGTCAGTTTGGCAGCAGATCTACAAACTCCAATCCTCCAAGGTTAAGGAGATGACACATTCCAATCCCACATTTCTGAAAGACAGAGTGCAACCCACATTCCCAGGAGGGAACAACATATTGTCAGCTGCATTAGAAGCATTTTGCTCTCTGCAGGCAGTGGCACTGCTGTGCGTGGATATCACATTTCCTTCCCAGAGTCCGTGGGAGGCCTCCTTGAATGTGAGAAGTGCAAACAGAGAGGGACACATTTGTTGTACAGAAGCAGGCTTCGGGTTTGAAGAGAGGCTCAGGATATTAGCTTTAAAATGTCACAGATAAAGTATGGACCTATGATTGCAGATCATTTTTGGTGAGGGGAAGGAATCAGAAGGCCTTCCAAACACAGGGACTCCTTTGTACATTCAGAGGTCCTGGCAATGCCATCTGGGTTTATATGTCAATCCCTAACATGAGCTGAGTCCCTCAAAGGCTTCAGCTCAGTAGAGATAATGACTTAGATCCTGAAGAGACCTCAGCTGGGATCTGCAAGGCCTAGCCCTCGCCTGCCTTTCTGGCACGGTCTTTTATCATACCCCTCCTAGGCCCTGTTCTAGCCACACAGACCTTTCAACTCTTGTGACTTCTAGACACTCTCCTGGCCCAGGGCCTTCGCACATGTTGTTCCCTCTGTCCCAATTGTTTCTCCTGCCCTCCATCCTTCACCTAGTGAAAGCCTATTCACCTTTTACATACCAAACTCAAGCAACAGTTAGGAGAAACTACCCCTGACCCCATAGACTATACCAGATTCTGTCAGAGTTTTAATCTCAATTTATAGCTATAAACTCCCTGGTGTGTTATTTAAATTAACTTGGGTCTCCCTCAGTGGTCTGTATGCTATGCAGTACAAGGGACTTTGCTTGTGTTTGCTTACCATTAGATTCTCAGTGCCAAGCACAGTGCCCACCTTTAGCAAGGATTTGTTGCATATAAATAATTGGGTAATCTGCAAATAAGGATAATGCATTCCTAGAAAATAAATATCCTGAAAAATGTAGTCATTGCCAAAGGAAAGGTTCATCCTACCATTACACTAACCAAATGGCCGTGGTGGTCATTCACCATTCAGTTGTTAGGAAAACATTTCCAGCTCTCTACCTTCTGGGAGTATGGTAGAATTTGACTGCCTATAGCCTTGGAATTTGGGAGGAACATGACTGCTTCTGGCCTATGAATTGTGAGCAGAAGTGCTTTGTCTCCCTTTTAGGCTGAAACCTGTATTTTCTGGTAAAAGACCCTCCAGAGCTTTCTCGTGCTCTGCCACAGCAGGAGCATCGTTTGAAATGGGGGCTGCACCATCAGCCTGGAACATAGGGTAACAGAGTCTCTGTCAACTGATGGTAGACACAAAACACACAAAGAAACTCTTCTAAGGGACTGAGTTTGAATTGTAACCACAGTACAATGTAGCTTACCCTGACTGATGGAAGAGCTAAATCCAAACTTCCTTACTCAAACAGTAACCATAGCAACAACAGTAACAATCATAAAAACTTGCTGAAAAGTTATCATGTGTCAGATATAGTTCTATAGGCTTTATAGGAATTATCTATTTCATTTCAACCTCACGAGAATGCAGGAATGGTATCGGGGCTTTTTATTTTTTTAAACAAGGTCTTGCTCTGTCACCCATACTAGACAAGATCATAACATGGAACTCCTGGGACTTTTGGGCTTAAGCAGTCCTCCCACCTCAGCCTCCTGAGTAGCTAGGACTACAGACATGCATATACCACACTCAGTTATTTTTTAAAAAATTATTTTCTGTAGAAATGGGGTCTTGCTATGTTGTCTAGTCTGATCTCAAACACCTGGCCTCAAGTGATCCTCCTGTTTCAGCCTCCCAAAGTGCTGGGATTATAGGCACGAACACTGCACCTGGCCCTAGGGAACAAACATTTTTAATTAAGGTATACAGGTGGAGAAATCAGGCTCAGGGAAGCCAAGCAAATTGTGCAATGTCAGCTTGTTTGCAAGAGATAGGGCCTGATTCTGCTTTACTTCAAAGGTCATGTGTTGTTAATTACTATCCTATCCATATTATCTATTATATTATTAGGTTGTTTTTTTAAAAAAAAAAAAGGCAGAAGAAAAAATAAATAAAGTGAAAATAAACATTCAGGTCTCTGTGTGAAGGAAGAAGGCATAAAGTGCTTCTGCTCATCAGCGCAGCTGGGATCTGATGATAGTGGGACCATCCTCCCACAACGGATTTTTGTTGGTGAGAAAAACCACTGGGATCTCTAACTGAATATGCCTAACAATACTGTTCACCAGGGAGCATTTTAGGCAGGGTTTACTCCGGAGCAGATCTCATGGAAGAATTTACTTTACCATGGAGGATAATCTGTCTTTGTACCCAAACAACAGTAGGAAACTTGGAAAACTGAAGTTCAGTGCTCCAAGCCGTGGGTAGGTGACCACAAAGATTTGGAGACCACCATATCACTGCATCCTAAGGGACTCAGAAAACACTTTAATTGGAATGCTGTGAAGCTTCCTGAAACAGACAACTTCCAGACTGTTCTGCTGCTTTACAACATTGCCAGTATCTAGTTTGACAGAGATCTTCTTAACTTAGGTTCAACAAAAAAGCCAAACAAAACATTACTTATTTTTAGTTAGTATTATTTAAATAATATTTTATATGACAATAATTATTATTACTATGTTCCAGGCACTATTCTAAGGTCTTTATGCACAGTATTTCATTTATTTAATGTTCTTATCAACCTTGTGATAGGTATTTTAAATTCCCATTTCACAAATGAGGAAACTGAGGCAGAGGATGTTTAAGTAATTGCTCAAGTCACGAAGCCACTGGCAACAGATCCTGGTTGTAAATCCCAGTCTGGCTTTAAAACATGACGCTAATGACAACCACATAAGAACACCACTGTAATAATAGAAAGCACTCAACAAATATTAGCTGTGAGGCGCTAGCAACTCCACTAAGGATGCATTCATATCCTCTTTCAGTGCTCATAACCACCTGATGGGGTTGGCACTGTCATTATATGTGAGGAAATGGAGGCTTGGAAGGGTTAAGCATCGTGTCCAAAGTCACAAAACTAGTAAGTGGCAGCCTCTGAACTTTAACTTAGGTTGTCTGGCTCTAGAATGCTCACTGTGGCCTGTGTTGAGCAAACATTCCACACAGAATTAGAGAGAGGGGCTTTCTCCTACCTCTCTGTGGAAGACGGCTTTGCTGACCCGGTGAGGCGAGGGCTGCAGGGCACCTCAAGGCTCGGCAGCTTTGGAAGTTCCTGTAGACAGGATCCTCGAAGGGAGCTAGAACCTTTATAGAGGGAGTGGCAACAGTGGTGTGATGAAGACCACCCTCACGTGGCTTCATAAACAAGGGCATAAGCCCAGGTGAACATCTCAGAAGTAACTGAGGGAGATTCAGGGGCCAGCTGAGATCCCGCGTCATGCAGGTGGAGGTTGGAGCCAGAAAAATGAGTTGTTGTGATGCTTTCACAGGCTCATTTGCCTTTGAGTAAATCAACTTCTATCTTTGCTCCATTGAGGAAAATCTAAGATAAACAGCTTCTTTTCTGGTGAAGGTGTTTGTCTCTCCAACTATGACCAAAAAATTATTACCCAGTAGTTTCCATAATTGAAAGAGCAAACCTGCCCAGCCTAGGCATAACCACACATGAACAGATTGATAGAGCACAGAGTTTCTTGATCTCGGCATGACTGACATTTGAGGCTGGGTCATTGTTTGCTGTGGGGGTGTGTCTGTGTGTGTGGTAGGGGGTGCAAGGGTCCTGTCCTCTGTGGGATGTTTTGCAGCATGGCAGCCTTTGGCCTCTACTAGATGCCAGTAGAGAAACCCCCTTACCCCCAGCTGAATAAAAAACTCACATATGTCTGGGAGAGGAGAGTGGTAGTGTCAAAATTGCCCCTAGCTGAGAACCACCAATCTAGCAGCTAATTGTATTCATTTGTTGAGGACTTAATATAGTACTAGGCTTTGAGGACGGTAATGGGTGCAAGCTGGGGCCATCAGAGAGCTCCTAGTTTTGAGAATAAGGAGCAGATGCTAACCACACAATTTGGGAACAATTTATTGTAGAAAGTGCTACAAAGGAAAAGTACTGTGCCTTTAGCTAGGATGAAAAATATTCGTAAACCCAGCTGCAAGGAGACAATTCGTATCAACTAGATTTTTATCAAGAGAAGATGTTATAGATCTCCAATGAATGCCAGTAGATTCTGCTGAACCTGAGTACGACCAGGCTCTAAATCATCTTAAACTCTAAAGCTTTTCCAGTTCAGAGGAGCTTGATGCCAGCCTTAAGGCTGCAGATGGGCGGAGGAAAATGGACACAGCGTAGACAGCCTTCCTTGCACACAAGAGGGCATGTAGGGCTCACCTCTGCTGTCTGAATATACATGAGCTAGACTCTACTATGCCTTTTCTCTATCAAGTAGCTGTCAGAGGACTCCACAGGTCTAGGGATAATGTACTCGGATGTTTATTAGGCCAAGTAGAAAAACAAAACATCCACTGGGACCGAGGCAAGGGAAAATATATCCCTCTAAAAATAAACTGATTTTAATTTCAAACTGGGTCAGTTTGGCTTGGGAATTATTGGGGAGTGTGTCTGAGCCACTGAGGAGATGAGGTGGAACCCTTGCTAATTTAATTTGCATATGCTGCTTAAAATGCAAGAAGCCTGCTGCTCTGAGCCTGGCAGCTCCCTGCACGCTGACACTTTGCTAGCTTCCTCTCCTGCCTCTGCAGGCTCTGTCTGGAGAGACACCGAGGTAGCCCATGGTCTCAGAGAGTCAGAATTCACTGGAAGGCTTTGGAGAGCCTTTGCCTCAGGGCCACGTGCTCAAGGCAGGGTGGAGGAAGAGCACTGGGTGGAGGGTGTTACAGTTCAGGTGGCTTCAGGTGGGCACTGCAGTGTCCAAGGGAGCTGTGCCTGTGGCTTCCTGGTGTAGTGAGATGGGCGCCAGCTGTTTCCCTGCAAGCACTTAACCTTGAGTGTATGTGCAGTCAGGAAGAATGCTCAGGAGCTCCCCTGAAACAGGGGCAAAATAGAAACAGGCATGACACTGCAGCAGGGCTAAAGGTCCTCTTTCACTGCCTGTGCTGCACTTTCATTCACCATGGGCTCTTTGGAGACTACTGCCTTTCCTGTATTCCCTCCTCTTTGATATCTTTCCTCGTCTATATGTCTACAAGCTTTTATCTCAGTCACTCTCAAACCTGCCTCCCTTTTACCTATGAATGCATTAGCCCTCACCTGGGCACCACTGCGATGGCATGCAGCTCAGAAGTTCCCAGATTTGGGGATTGCATGGACTAAGAAACAATAACAGTTTAGAAACAAATGAATTGAGTGACACGCAGACATATTTATTTTGTCTGGTAATGACATGAAAAAATGCCTACTATTTAATATCCTACTGTGAACATTATTTCATAAACAAAAGCAATTTTAGTGCCAAAAAAGGTAGAAAAGCAGTAGTTTCCAAATAATAAAGCATCCTCAAGAAAGTACAATTGTGACTGTTGGTATTCTCATACATGTGGTGTCATGCCTCACATACACACAGCCTCATTTAGCAATGCATCAGTGAAAACTCTGCCAAGAACTGTCACCAGTCCAAGGGCCCACACATGAGAACCAGCATCCTCATTTCCCCAACTCATATTTCTCTCTTCCTCTCCATGAAACCTTCAAAAGATAGCTCCTGAAAAGACAAATCTGATCATACCTCTCCACTGCTGAAAAACCCTCCAATAGCCCCTCAGCTATCCTCAGGATAAGCTGAAACACACTTGGGGAAATAGATGCAAAATGATCTGCTTGAATTTCATGGCTGATTCTTGACAGAGGCTGGGTTTGGACTCCAGGCATGTCTGACTGCAGTGAGAATGCTCTGTGCCAGTAAGCCCCAGGCTCCCCAGGTGGCCTGGCCAGCCTGTCTGCCTGCTGGAAGACTTCCAGTTGTATGTCTTTGCTCCTTTCTTATACTTCTGGACTACCAGTCTTGGAATTCCCAATCTTCTCAAAACCCAACCTGAACTTCTCTCTCTTACTTCCTTTATTAAAAATGTAATATCTAATAGAATGATCTGAAGTGATGGAAACAGTCCACACCTTCTCTGTCCAAGATGGTAGTTTATAGCTCTAAGTGGCTAGTGAGCATCTGAAATGTGGCCAGTGTGATAGAGGAATCACTTTCTATTTTGAGTAAATTGTAATTAAAGTTGGATAAGTGACACATGACTAATGGCTATGGTACTGGACAGTGCATGTTTAGATATTTCTCTGTACATTTAATTCCTAACAATAATCTTCAGCTCAGATCAATTATCCCATAAATGTTCAAAGGAGAAGTTAGTATAGCAGGCCTAGACCCTCTGGGTTTGAACCCTGGCTCTTGCACCAATTAGCTCTACGATCTTGAACAGTTTAACACCTCAGTTTCCTCAACCATTAAAGCAAGAATGATAATAGCACCCATCTCATGGGGTTGCACGATGATAAAATGAGTTAATATATGCAAAATATTTAGACACTGCTGGCATATAGGAAGCACTGGTACATTTGCTATTGTTATTATTTACTTAGTTCATACTATGTGGGAAGCTCATGAGCAAGTCTGGGCTAACTGCTGAAAAAATGCACCAGGTCTTGCTCCTAAATCAATGCTTCAGAGGAGTTGCCCTCACTCATGGCAGCAGTGGCCAAGGCAAACATTTATCATGGCATTCTACAGGATCTCACTTGACACACACTGCCCTCCTAGCAGGCATTTTCACCCCTCTCCATTTCAAAGACAGGGCAACTGAGGCACAGAGTCATAAGCAGTTTGTCCAAAGTCACATTGCTAGAACCCACCAGAGTCTGGCTTTGGACACTAGGCTCATTCAGGGTGCCAAACCACCTGCTCCCTGACCACTGAGAAGAGAAGAGGCTGATGGCCTATGGTGAAGAATGCTACTCTGACTAAAGGCAGATCATAGAAGGAAAAGATGAGGTGATAAACAGGGTGAAGGAGGAAGACAGTAGATATTTTTAAAGCTCTATCCTTGGATGACTAAAGGATGGAGGGACGAGTAGCCTCTGAGCAGTCACTGTCTGCTGCTATTGTTGGTAACTCCAGCCTGGAATAGATCCACCTTGGGAAGGACGACAGGGACAGAGTTGTCCACTTCGGGTCCATGAAGAGCTTTTGAATTCATTTGGTTGGAAGAATTTCCTTCATTGCTCCTCATAGCATAAGTAACATATTTGCACCTCCTTGATTCTTCTATATTCAAATTTGTAATAACACTTCGGTTCCAGACTAAATGAGAGAGTCATACCCCTTGGACTGAATGAAAACAACCCTGAGTTTCTCAGTAGACCAGGCCTTAGACACAAATATCAGGTGGATTGAGTATTTATCTCCTTATGTCAGGGGCCACGGACTCAGCCCTCACTAGAGGAGACATGGAATTATCTCTACTAGGAAAGCTAATTTGCTTTATCTTTAATTATAGGAATCCAAGATTGCTCAGTGTCTGGTTATTCAGGGAATGTGCAATAGCTTTGAGTGACCCATTAAGTGTATTGATCAATTGCTAATGATAAATAATAAAGGATTCTGGACAGAGGAAGCAAAAATACTATTTACCAAAAGTAATTAACCGTTCTGTTTCCTACCAACCAACAAATCCTCGGATAAAAATTCTCCTTTCTTAATGGCACAGTAAGATTAGTAAAACTTCCCACAACAGAGTCAAATTCTTACTCTATTCAAGTTTCTATTTGACATTGGTATGCATTTGGGAGTTGCATGGACTTATACAGGTTTTTGCATGCAACTCTTTAAAAAGAAGTCATTGCTTTAAGATCACATGGGTAAGGCCTATTTTGGAGGTGAAAACAGGAAGCACCTAGATTGTCTTAGATTACCAGTAGCTGTACTTATTAGTAAAAGCACCCTGGAAAACTTCTTGGCACTATTCACTAAAGCTGAGTATCTATTTATAGATATCTAGACACCTATCTTCAGAATTCCATTCCTGTGCATCTACCCAAAAGAAATAAGAATTGAGTGCTAGCATACATCAAAGAGAATGTATAGGAGTATTTCAGAACAGTTTTATTCATAGTAGCTTCAAACTAGAAGCACCCAAATGTTCATCAACAGTAGAATGAATAAAGACATTGTGGTTTAGTCACAGACACACCAGAATACTGCATAGCAGTGAAGGAGCACAAACTACTGTTACTTGCATAATACAAATAAATCTCAGAGATGTGAAGTTGATCAAGAGAAGGCAGACACAAGAGAGTAGATATTTTATAATTTCATTTATCAGAAGTTCAAAACAGGCAAAAATAATATGTAAGAACATTTTTAGTTGGTGAGAAATCTGTGGAATATTGTCAATTTTACAGGCCCAATACTCAGCTATTCTCTGATTCCACAGTTGTCTCCCTAGCAATAGTCACAGACTCTAAAATGGGTAGCCTCTTCAACAAAAGAAACTGTCATTCTCAACAGCTGCCTGTGAAAGTGGGCAATACCCTGTTAAAGAGGCACCTGCAGAGATGTGGCGCTTCCTACTTTTCCTCATTTAGAGGAATTATTTTGCAAATTATAATACGAATACAACACTGAATGAGAAAACCAGGGGGGCCTTTTATAACCAATGTCTTGAGGGACACGACTAACATTCACTTAGAAACTAACATTTCCATTCTGGGAGTTTGTGATTCATCTGATGGGAATTGGATACAGGAAATGGAAATTCTGACGATGCTTCCTCCCCAAATACTTAGCTCACTTATACCCAGAGTGACATTAAAATGAAAATGTTCTGGCTGATGGTCTTGTTCTTTTTCTGTAAGTTCAGGAGCAAGAGTAGTTTTTAAGAAATGACACAAAATTTTGGTTCAACTTGTGTTTGCTTAGCTCTTATAAGATTAGAAATGGCCATATATACTTTACGTTCTTTGATTATGTTTATAACTCTATGAGGCCAATAAAGCACATGGTACTGTTATTTTTCAGGTAGGGAAAATGAGGTTTATCAAGGTGAAGTCACTGACCAAGGTCATACAGCTAATATTTAGGCTGCTGCAAAAGTAATTGCGGTTTTTGCAATTATTTTTAAAGGCAAAACCACAATTACTTTTGCACCGATGTAATAAATATGCAGAGCTGAAATTCAAGTCCAAAAGGGTCTGTCTGCAAAGTCTATGTTCTTTCTACCACCTGGGCTGTTTCCCCCAAAAAGATTGTCCTTTTCCTGGACATCTGCAGAGAGGTAGATGTTATATGTTCCTTATTACCTTTAACAATCTGTTTTCAATCTAATTAGGAAAGTTGCATACATCTAAGACTCATCTCACATTTTCCTTAAATAAATTCATTTAATTTTTCTGGAAGATACTGAGCCAAATCTCAGTTTTCCCTTTTTCTGGCTATGTCTTCATTTCCTTAACTTTCTTCTTTACAAATAATTGTTACCAAAGGTCTTCAGCACCCATCTCAAATATGGCATTGAAAACTAGACCTGGAGCTTGTGAGAGATTTTGGACTCATTGTTGTTTCATTTCTAAATGTAAATGTTCTCTTAATGATAATAATATAAGTGACTGAGTTATCTCATTCTGGAAGCTTCTTGGCAAAGCCTGACTGCTTGTGTTTAACATTCTCAGATAACCCCTTTAACCAAAGGAAGAAGAAAGTGAAATAAATATCTGTGTTTTTTTCTCTGTTATCTTTAAAATAAATATTGTAAGCTTGACTTGGGTGCAGGGGCAAAACTAGGAAGAGATGAGAGGGTATATTCAAAACTTGAAGCAGCTTCTTGTGTCCAATAGTGTGGATAAATGCTCGCAATTTGGAAGAAATCTGGAATCCCTCCAAAAACCTGTTGTGTGACCTTGGTTAGTTAACTTTTTACAAGTTTGGTTTTCTTATCTCTAAAATGGTGGTCTTAACACTATCTACATAAGATAATGCACACTTATACTAACCCCTAGCATAAATGCTAATCCTTTCTATCATTGCATGCTTTAGTATTTAACCCCTTGGCCTTAGCATCTGGATCTACTTCAAGTGGGGTGGTCACAAAATCTAAAAGATTCACATTGCTGACTCCACTACCTGATTTTAGTGTGTCGGTTTTCTTAGCACCTAAATTGATGTGGAGCTCGGTGCTGTCTTTCAATGTCTGGAAACAGATTTCATTTGTTTCTCTGAGCATGATCACCATCACGACTGAGTGACCAAGGGCTTCTTTCAAATGCTCTAGGAATGGTGGAATCCATTAAGAAAAATTGTCTGGGAGTGGAAGGATAAAAGACATTTGCAAATGCCTTTAACTGAAACCACAAAGTTGCAGAGCAGGTTATAGGGGAGATAACTTGCTCATTCAACCCCATAATGAGAGAAGGTGGTTTACACACCAGCCAAATTGATTTACAAAGTGAAGTTTAAGAGCTCAGCCTTTAGCATCAGAGAGACCTCGGATCAAATCTCAGGTCTGCTACTCACTACTGTGGTTTTAGGCAAGTTACTTAAGCATTTTGCATATCAATTTCACAATCTTTAAAATGAAAAGAATAAAAGTATTTACCTTACTGGGTTGTTGTGTGAGAATTAAGTTGTCTGATACATAATAAGCATAATCCAAATTGTAGTCACTATCACCTCATTGTTATTACCGTTGTTATTTTCTGCAAGTGCTGGGGAGCCTTGTATATCCTGCCTTTAACACTTTCTCATTCTACATTAACAAGGCAGGGAGACCTTTGCATCTGTGGTGGCCATTAATGCTACTTGCCAAGTAGTTCTGGTTCTCCTTTCTGCTGGGCATGTGGTAGGCTATACTCTCAGCTCTCCTTGTATTGAGTGAGTCTAGTTCTGGCCAGTGGGTTGTGAGAGCAAGTGATATGAAACTTATGGCATAAAGCATTTAATTTCTGGTTTGAGCCCCTTCAGAGCACTCTATTCCCTCTGGCATGGGAATTCATGATATTGGACACATTGGCTGCTCCATCAGCCAGAGTGTCTGAAGTAGACTGTGAATCTATGAAGTATCTGTGAAGTACAGTCCTTCTGTCACTTCATGTTGGTCTTTTTAGCCATTGAGATGATGGGGTTGTTGCTATGGCATATCTGGCCTACCATGACTGATATCACATCCCTACCCCTGGTCTAGTGCTTCCCAACTGGTAGTGATTTAGCCCCTGCCACATCTCCTAGTGACATGTGACAATGCCTGGGGACCTTTTGGTTGTCACAAATAGAAGGTTGTACTACTGATATCTAGTGAGTAGAAGTTAGGGACACTGCTAAACATCCTACAATACACAGCACAGCCCCTAAAACATCAAATTATCCAGCTGAAAGATATGAATAGTATTCTAGTCCAATACTAAGCTCCTCTCAGCCTGTTATACTGCTTACCCTATCTCACTTCCTATGATTGGATAATATAGCTGGAGTGGAAGGTCCACTGCAGGGACATGCTCATTCCTTACTGAGCTTCTAAGCTTGGCGTCCTGGGACACTGAAAACTAAGATGGGGCCAATAAACATTCTTCCATGGATATTCTGCAGGCCACTCCTTCAAAGGGTACCTTCAGGGTTGCACCAGACTGGGAGACCAGACACTGCAGGAGAAATAAAACCACTTTCTCCTGCACAGGTCTCTTTCTGTTCTTCCGTTGCAAAGCTATTATTTTGCCACTGAGTTGTATACTTTCCTGGTGTCTTCTGGCAAAATTGCACAAAAACCATATTCTAGATCATGACACATTTTAGTTTGAAGGTTTGGAAGGGAAGAGGAATGTGGTATAGGTATGAGACAGCCATTTGGGCCCAGGCTTCTGACAGTCCAGTATCTGTGAGCAGTTTGAGCTGAAATTCTAATAGACCTCTTTCAAAGACATTGACTAGCAGAGGTTTAGAAATGACATGTCCAAGGTGACATGATTAGAGATATAACCATGACCACAAGCAAGACCTGCTTATTCCCTCATCTTTAGTCTTTTTAAATCTATGTTGGAGAGGAAAGAGGGCTTGGTGAGTGGGTGACGAATACAGTGCATAGTGGAATTAGTTTGGCCTTCCAATTCTGATGGCCCTGAAGTTTTGATTTTACTTTATCTGTATTTCAGTCTCCTGTATAAAAGTTGTGATGATAATCAGGAAGGACATGTGTAAAATCTTTAGTCAATGCCTGGCATGTAGTTCTCACTCACTAAATGGTGGCTATTACACCAGTGGGAAATTTAACCCTTATTTCTGGAGCAGAGGGTGGAGCTGAGAGGGATGGCACAGAGGTGTAAGGCTGCTGCCTTCTTTAGAGGCATAAAGAAGTCTGGAGAAGGCAAGGGTAGGGAGATGGCAAAAATCTCAAATGTCAGTATCATGTGTGTGATGGTGCCTTAATATTGTCTTACCTTCTAAATTGAGGTAGTCCACATTTGTCATTGTAGTTTACTAATAACTTGTAACCCAAATTAGTTTGCTTCATTGGGATGTATACTCTCTAATCTCAGAACAAGAAAGAGTCCGCTATACTGACACAGCTTGGATTCTAAACTTCTGAAAAACTATCACAAGTACTAGCTCTCCAACTGGCACTAATTTTACAAAGCCAATAAATTGCAATGTGAGATACGAATACAATTTTTCCACACCTATTTCTTGAGGCCTACTACATGTGAGGCACTGGAGAGCGAGGAGTGAAGCAGACAGGCCAGCTCCTGCCCTCATGGAGCTAATTTCCTGGTGGAAGAAACTGATCATATGTGGAAAGAAAGAAAGAGAGAGGAAGAGAGAGAGAAAGAAAAAGGGAAAGAGAAAAAGCAAGAAAGAAAGAGAAAGAGAAGGAAGGAAGAAAAAAAATAAAGAAAGCAAGAGAGAAAGAAAGAAACAGAGGAAGAAGGAAAAAGAGAAAGAACAGAAAGAAAAGGAAGGAATAAAGGAAGGAGAAAGAAAAAAGATAGTAATTTGTGCTGAAAAGAAAATAAAAGGATGTTAGGCTAAGAATGGGTCAGTGATCATGCTTTCATATTCAGTGAATGCTCCCTGGAGGTGGAGCCATGTAAGCTGAAACATAAGAAATGAGAAGGATGTAGGGGCAGTATCTTCAAGGGGGAAAGAACAATCTAGAAAGAGAAAATGGCAGTCCTATCAAATCTTTTTTCCACATTGTCTCATTTTGAACTTCCTCATAGTCTTGCGAAGGAGACATTTGTCGTAGACAGCTTCTAACAGGCCCCTAATTGTCTCTGTCTTGGTATTCATGACTTTGTGTAATCTATTCTTGCATGAGGTCTGGATCTAGTGACTTGCTCCTAACAAATCAGACACAGCAAACACCATGGAATGTCACTTCAGTGATTAGGTTAGAAAAGCATGTAACTGCTCTCTTGCAAGCAGATTCTCTCTTACTGGTGCAAGCTGTCAAGCTGGAAAGTGTCACATGGGAAGGAAGCAAAGACCTCAGTCCAACAGCCCACAAGCAACTGAATCTTTCCAGCAACCACTGAGTGAGCCTGGATACAGATCCAGCCCTCGTTGGGAGGATTGTGACTCTGGCCAGCACCTTCCTTGCAGCCTGTGAGAGACCCTGAAGAAGCAGACTCAGTTAAGCCATGCCCAGATTCCTGACCCTCAGAAATGGGAAGATAAGAAATGTGTGTTGTTTCAAACAACTACATTTTAAAAGAGTGTGTTACACGTCAACAGATAATATAGCACTCCTGCATTTATTCACTGATTCACTTATTCAACAAATCCCTGTTGAGATTTCCTGCAGGCCAGGCAATGGCCTAAGGAAATAAACATGCACCTTGCCATCTCATAGACTCATAGAGGGAATGGTGTGCTTGGTACTGAATGACAGAATAAGTGTACTCTGTTACTTTTCCAGTGGTTGCAATGTCTTGTGGTGGAAACGAATATAAGGGAGATAATAACTCTGTCTGGCAGAATCAGAGAAGGCAGGAAGTGAAGAGACTGAGGCTCAGTGAGGATAAGAAGTTGCCCAAGGTCACAGAGCTCTTCTGATGCATTCTGCTCTGTTCATTTGTGATGGAGGGTGTACATTTATCTCCAGTGCAAGATTATTTTGACCTACAATACTCGGTGGCTTTTTTCTTATGCTCCTTGCTAATCTAGAAACTATATGCTGAAATGCATTCTTTCTTGCAAATGTAAATTAGGTAATGGGTTAATTAGGGTTCTGTGACAAAGATTAAGTATACTTCCAATTAACTTTCATAAACCAGAAATCCGACCACTCTAATCTAACTCATTACTCTGTACGCATTTGATCACAGTTGGGGTCACCCATCTCTACAAAGGCAAAGATGCTGGTGTCGGTCAGAAAATGATTGAAACCATACTTCGTGATGGAATCAAATTAGCAACGGAAATTAGTTACAAAGAAATGTAACGAAGGCAAAGATGCCAGAAGAGCATCTATGGATGCTTCAGAATTTGAAGGAACTTGCCTGAGAGAGAGCCTAATGTTTTTATTTTGTTTTGATAATTTGCCAAATCTGCAAACCTAGAAGGACTATAATTAAAGTTAATGAGAAAGAATCTCCGTTTTAAAAGTCTTAATAACTTGTTGCTTTTGTGCAGAGCTCTCGTACATTTTTCTCCTGAGGTCATGACATGTATTACATTCAAAATTCAAATTTAAAAGGCACTGAAATATTTGGTTTTATTCCTTTCCTTTTTTCTCTCTCTTTCCTTCTCATTTTATGAGGCATATTTGTTTTGAAGCATATTTTATTTATGAGGTATACATATGAGGGAAAAATTTTTTAATTTTTAAGTTTTGATTTGGATAGTTTTTGAGGAACAGGTGGTTTTTGGTTACATGGGTAAGTTCTTCAGTGGTAATTTCTGAGATTTTGGTACACCTCTTACTTGAGCAGTGTACACTGTACCCAATATGTAGCCTTTTGTCCCTCACCCCACTCTTACCCTTCCCTCTATGTCCCCAAAGTTCATTTTGTCGTTCTTATGCCTTTGCAACCTCATAGCTTAACTTCCACTTATAAGTGAAAACATACAATAGTTGGTTTTCCATTCCTAGTTACTTCTTTCATTCTATTTTGTGGTGAGTAGTATTCTATGGTGTATATGTACCACATTTTCTTTTTCCACTTGTTGGTTGATGGACATTTAGATTGGTTCCATATTTTTGCAATTGTTAATTGTGCTGCTATAAACATGCATATGCATGTGTCTTTTTCATACAATGACTTCTAAAAGGGCAAATTTTAAGGTAAAGGCACAGTTTGATGAATTTTTACACGTGTACCTATTCATAAATACCACCCAACCCCAGATATAGACCAATGCTTCAAAAAGAGCTTTCTGTGATGGTGGAAATGTTCTATGTCTTTGCCGTTCATTTTAGCAGCTACAAGTCACACATGGCTATTGAGTAGTAGAAATGTGGCTAGTGTGATTGAAAAACTGAATTTGAAATTTATTTAATGAGGGAGTGGCTACCATTTTGGATATTACACACATATAACATTGCCATCATCTCAAAAGCACCCTGGTGCACTTTTAAATCAGTACTTACCTGGTGCCCCCTCCTTTTCCCTCTCAAGTAGTCACTATTCTGATTTCTATTGCCAAAGATTTGTTTTTCCTGATCTTGAATTTCATATAAATGGAATCATAGAATATATACTCCTTGGGTTTGGACATTTATCCTCAAAACATTGTCTATGAGATTCATCTTTTCTGTTGAATGTGGCAGCAGTTGTCCTTCTTTTAAAAATTTATTGTTACTGTATTCTATTGTATGACTACACTATAGTTTGTCCATTCTACTACTGATGGATATTTAGTTTTTTTCTAAATTTAGAAATGAAACTGCTACAAATATTCTTGTGCATATCTTTTGGTGGACAAATATGCTGATTTCTCCTGGGTATTTACCAAAGGCTGGGTCTACTGAGCCTTATCCCCATAGCAATGTAGAAAATGTCTAGCTGCTTCATTATAATAAAATTTTATGCTTGCAACATGTCTATTTGCAAAGACTAAAATAGTTACTTATATTCAAGAGAATGTACAACTAATTGAAGCATTATGGATAATATCTAATAACTAAGATGCAATTACCTTATGTCCCAGTAATTATACTTCTAGGTTTGTTCCCTGAAGAAATTCTTAATATATATGCACAAGAAGACATGTACAGAAATATTTAAAACAGCATTTTTTTGGTAATATCAAAAAATATACTTATTTGAGTAAATGACAGCTTATCCATATTGAGATATCATCCAGAAAAATGAAGAAATAGAGCTATATGTATCAATATAAATTAATCTCTCCAATATATTGATTCAAAAAAGCAGTGGCAGAAAAGTACAGCTCAATATGATGTATAAAAAGATTTAAAATAGTTAAAACACTGCTATAGATCTGTTAAGCTTATGTATATTGGTAATGAAAGTATTAAGAAATTAACAACAAAGCAATAAATGATTATTCTGCATTTGGAGCAGAGTGAAGGAAGGATACTTCAAATGCACCACTACATTTATTTATTAACCTGTGTAATGGGTACACAGGTGTTGATGTTACATTAAGTATCATTTTGCATGTCTTAATTATTATATAATAATAAAGAACTCAGAAAGTGGTGGAGACTGCTAAGCCTGCGCTAGTATGCATTTTCACTTCCTTCTATTCCGTGCTTGAATCCCTCAACTCCTATAAGAGTTTAATCCTGTACACAGCTGTACAACTAGAACTATGTCTCTCAGGTTTGTGGTAAAGAAATGTGGTCATGTGACTGAGTTTTTGCCAATGGGATCTAAGCAGAGGTGAGTACAGCTTCCGGGTTATATTCTTAAAAAGAAACATCTTGTCTATCACTGCCTCCTTCTATTTTCTTTGGGCTGAATATGAACAGGGTGGTGGTAAGACAGCTTTGGTCCAATGCACACAGATGATACCATAGGAGATGGTGGTGCAATGAAATTGAAGAACTACTAGCTCAGACTTTTACATCACAGAAGAATAAAGCTCTTTGGGTCCCTTAGGTTACAGCAGTTTAGACTATACCCAACTATTACAATACACTCAGCTGGACCAGTGGTATCTAACTGATATAACTGATCCCCTGATTACCACAGGGGGGAATCAGTTTTCGAGATGAAGCATGGGAAGCACTGCAAGACTGCAAAGATTCACATGTGGAGTTTGACATGCTGGGTTCAAGTTCTGAGGACACCTGTGTGACCTTGAGCCAGTCCTTCACCTGTCCAGATATCATTTTCCTCATCTTTAGGGGAAAATAGGAAGACATCTTCCTTGCCTTGTTGGGGAGCTGTGAAGACCAAATAAAATAATGCCAATTGCCTAACTTGGTATAAAATCTAAATTAGCATGAAGAGAAAGATACTGCATAACCTGATACGATTTCCACAAAACCTTATTTTTTTTTAAACAAATTTAAAAACACAGTTCATTCCAGTAAGTTCATAAAGAATTAACAACATGAACATATTATTTAAAAGACCATTTATAGGAAAGACATCTACAGAGCAAATCTTGGACACTTAATCATCTGGGGTAGTTTGCAGGCAATTATCCTTATAGGCAGATTTTTGAATAAGCATTTTTATAATTTCTTACATAAACATTTTTGATCCATAAATTCTACAATTTTCTGTCTTATTCCATGAAAGAAACAAATACTTAGAATAAACCTAAGGAAAGTGTTGAGTCATTATAAAGGAAAACTTAAATTGCCACCTTTATGTTGTTTGTTTCTTTAAAAGAAGTTAGACTGAGTTAGATAGAAAGAGTGGGGAAACAATGCTGGAATATGAAAGGAAGTCCTTATTTCTTTCTAGTGGATTTCTTACTGTATTCCTCATACCTGTACAAGTTGAAGAAATCCAAAAACATAGCAAACAATTCCATCTCCAAACAACAGATTTATTAAACTTAAAAAATCTAAGTAAATAAGTCAGTCATATAGGAGGCCAAAGTGGGAAGATCACTTGAGGCCAGGACTTTGAGATCAGCCTGGGCAACATAGTGCCACCCACTCTCTACAATAATTAAAAACAAAAACGTAGTAGCCAGATGTGGTAGCACATGCCTGTAGTCTCAGCTGCTCAGGAGGCTGAGGCAGGAGGATTGCTGAGCCCAGGAGGCAGAGGCTGCAGTGAGCTGAGATTGCACCACTGCAATCTGGCCTGGGCAACAGAGACCCTGTCTCTTAAAGAAAAAAAGAAAAAAGAAAAAAAAACATAAACGAAAAAGTCGTATCAAGATTTTATAGACATTGATAATGTTCTCATTTTTCCTTCCACTGGGCAAATCAGATGTCAGTCTCTCACTCACAAATGCCTAAGAGCTTCTCATAATCCTTGCAGTATATCCAAGTTCTGATATATGGCCTAAGATGCACTGTGTGTCCCCAATCCAGTCTTCCAAATGTACTTCCTTTCCATTTCTGCTTGGTCTCTGTGCTCCATCTACACTGATCTTATGTCTTGGTGTTCTATGAACCAAGCTCATTGTTTTGCTTCATCAAAAGCACTTCCTTTTCCAGGTATGATCTTCCCTGGGCTGTTCCTTCATTTCCATCAGGCCTCTGCAGAAGGATCACAAACCCTACAGAGACTTCTCTGTCTACATAATCTCCAATGCCACCATTATCCTCTGTTCCCTCATTTTGATGTGTTTTTCTTTATAGCCCATATCTTTTTATGACATGGTATACCATTTTTTGTTCTTGTTTTGCCCATTAAACATCAGTTTTGTGAGAGCAGAAATCTCATGTGTTAGATTTGCTGCTATATCCTCAGTTCCTGGTGTATGATAGACAGCACACAGTGTCTAGTGTATGATAGGCACTCAACTCACATTGAATAAATGCACAATTGAATGTTGTTTTATCATTAATGATGCATCTAGTCTGACACACCTTTCACTTTCACCTCATTTTTCTATGAGGTTTTTCTGATTTTATTGTAATCAAGGTAGTATTTTAAGATGGAAAAAGCAGTGCCTGCCCATTTCAGAGTGACATAATGAAGTAGCTAGTATTTCTTGATGACAAAAGGATCAGAGAGAAAATATGTTACTTTCTCTGAAAGGTATTTGATATAACAAGCTAATGACTCAAAACTGTCAATTGAAAACATTACTGAACTTATCTTTCCACAGTTGCTAATAATTTCTGAAGAACAAAAATACTTCTGCATTAAAAATAAAAATTGATGCCTTGTGTGGTGGGTTCCTACCAAACCCACAGCTGACAACAAACACAATAAACTCAGTAAGTGAGCCCAGCCAAGACCATAAGAACTACCCACCTCATTTGTAATTTGTAATCCCAGCATTTTGGGAGGACAAGGCAGGTGGATCACCTGAGGTCAGGAAATTGAGACCAGCCTGGGGACAAAATGGTGAAACCCTGTCTCTACTAAAAACACACAAGAATTAGCTGGGCATGGTGGTGGGCACCTGTAATCCCAGCTACTTGGGAGGCTGAAGCAGGAGAATCACTTGAACCTGGGAGGTGGAGGTTGCAGTGAGTGGAGACTGCACCAGCCTGGGCAACAAGAGTGAAACTCCACCTCAAAAAATAAAATAAAAACTAAAATAAAATAAAATAAATTGATTTCTTTTTCATTAGGAGACGTCAATTACCTTCAGGTCTTAATCCCATGTTATATGTAGTGGTTTTATTTACTCTAGCAATAGAAAACATTATTTTATAATAAAACATTGCCTATTTACTAAAAGAAATTGGTAAAATAAGTTGGGCATATATTGGCTTTAAACAATTGTATGCCAGGGCATGTCAACAATAATAATAATTTGAGGAACTATGGTGGATTCAAAAGTGGCCACAATCTTTCACTCTGATTATAACCACACCATTTTCAATGTGAATTTGCAGCTCCTCCCATCAAGAGATGGAGTCTCTTTCTCTTCGCCTTGAATCTTGGCTGACTGTGTAACTTCCTTTGCCAATAGAATACAGTGGAAGCAACAGTATGACAGCTCTGAACCAAGACTTCCAGGGGCCTTGTACTCTTCCACACTTTTACTTAGAACCCTGTCTAATGACCATGTGAAAAAGTCTAGAGTGTGGAATCATTCCAACTGAAGTTATCCTAGATCAATCTATAGTCATCTGGCCTTCAAATAGAACAAAGCTTCTTACCAAACCCACAGCTGACAACAAACACAGTAAGTGAGCCCAACCAAGACCATAAGAACTACCCATCTCATTTGTAGGCTTGTGAGCAATAACAAATGTTTCTTGTTTTAAGCAGTTGAGTTTAATGATTGTTTGTTATGCAGCAACAGCTGACCCATACAGGTATTATCACAATAGTAAAATTAAAAATCCCTTATAAAGGCAAGGGCTTTGCAGCTTTCTAATGATCCTTATTAAGTATTTTTGACCTCCCTATAAATAAGGATTTCAGACTTTTTATCTCTTGCCCAGTTCCAAAATCTACTCAGATTCCACTCTTAGTCTTGGATAATGAGGAACTCCATCTAGTTTGAGTTCCTTTACCTCAACCAACCTATCTTCTCCCTTCCAATTTCACAGAAGCAGTCTTTTAAAGCTAGCATATCAGCATTGATGCCAGGAAGCAAGCACACCAGTAGAGTTCAGAAAAGTGGCAATTCAAGTTGAAGACAGAGAATGAAAGAGACAAAGGAAGAGATTCCAGATTAGGAATTTACAGTTGCCACAGTAAAGGGAAGTTGGTAGCTAACACTAGAACCCCACAATAGCTATGCCTGTATTTTACTAGTCATCCACTACTCATAAAGTTTATTTTAAATGCTGTTTGTGTTCATAAGCTATTAACACAATAATGCTGGGTAAGAAACCACCCGTGAAATTGGTGACTTATACTAACATATGTTTATTGCCATGTTCATGGGTCTGTGAGCTAATTGTCGTTCTGTTGACCTAGACTGGGCATGGATGTAGGTTTTAGACTGTGAGCTGCTTTAGAGCTGGCTTAGCTGGGCTTGGCTCCAGGCTGTGGGTTCAGTTAGATTTGTTTCATATGTAACATGCAGAGGCCCAGGCTAGAGGGGTAACACCTGCCTGGGGCATGGTCTTCTCTTGGAAGATTCCCAAAGTGCAACGACAGCAAAACCATGTGCACAAGCACATCTCAGGACCTCTGCTTAGTTAGTCTGCTGACAGCCCACTGACAAAGCAAGTATGATGACTGGGACCAAAGTCAAGGGGTGGAGAAGCTCACTTAATGCCCCACGAGCCATGGTAGGGTATTTAATTTTAATAGAGGGTAGCAAAGAATTGAGGCAATTACTCCAATCAACCACGTTACACTTATGATACAATTTTGTCTCTACTCTGTTCTATCATTGGGTAAAAGAAGATACCAGATATCTCAGATTATCTCTCTTTATTCAGCCTAAACAATTACTTCATCATTCAAACCTAGCTCACCTAGTACCTCTCTGTGAAGCAGCAGCTGACCAATCAAACCCCATTGTTATCTGATATCTCTAAAGTGCTCCAGCTGTTGAAACTTATACCACTGTTTTATCTCCCTTACTGCCCCCATCACCATGCCACTACCTACCATTACCAACCCAGGCTGTCATTTACTGAGTTCCTATAATGTGATGGGCTCTTAACTACCTTATTTCTATCTGGTAGTTATTAATATCTGTTTTATAGAAAAGTTAATTAACTTGCTAAAGGTTACATAGATAATAAGTAGCTAAGCCTGCATTCACACTGCCACTATATGTTACAATTGTCTACTGTTTTACATATTGATTTTTTAACAGTTAGAATGTATTGTGGATGGATTTTGTTCCTTCAAATTGCATTGTATACTTCTTGAAGGAACTTCCTCAGGTTGTTCCCTGGCACAATTCAATTGATTGTTTCAATAACTGATTCCAAAGAACCAGCCTACCTTATATTTCATTATTCATCAGAAAGGAACTGTCTTAAGATGTGAGAATCTGATTAATTAATGGTACCTAATAATAACTAGCACCAACCACCTTACTAAGTGGGTACTATCCCAGCTGTATAAGGAAGAGCTGGTACCATTCCTACTGAAACTATTCCAAAAAAATTGAGGAGAAGGAATGCCTGCCTGATTCTATGAGGCCAGCATCACCTTGATACCAAAACGTGGCAGAGATGTAGCAAAAAAAGAAAACTTCCGGGCAATTTTCTTGATGAACATCGATGCAAAATCCTCAGCAAAATACTGGCAAACTGAGTCCAGCAACATATCAAAAAGCTAATCCATCATGATCAAGTAGTCTTTATCACCGGGAGGCAAGGTTGGTTCAACATATGCAAGTCAATAAATGTGATTCATCACATAAACAGAACTAAAGGCAAAAACTGCATGATTATCTCAATAAATGCAGAAAAGGCTTTTAATAAAAATCAACATCCATTCATGTTAAAAACTCACAACAAACTAGGTATTGAAGGAACATACCTCAAAATAATAAGAGCAATCTATGACAAATCCACAGCCAGCATCATACTGAATAGGCAAAAGCTGGAAGCATTCCCCTTGAAAACCGGTACAAGACAAGGATTCCCTCTATCACTATTTCTATTAAACACAGTACTGGAAGTCTTGGCCAGGGCAATCAGGCAAGAGAAAGAAAAAAAAAAAAAAAAAGAGAATCCAAATAGGAAGACAGGAAGTCAAATTATCCCTGTTTGCAGATGGCATAATGCTATATCTAAAAATCCCCATAGTCTCAGCCCAAAAATCCCCTGTAGTCTCAGCCCAGAAGTTTCTTAAGCTGATAAACAACTTCAGGAAACTCTCAGGATACAAAAATCAATGTGCAAAAATCACTAGTATTCCTATACAGCAACAACAGGAAAGGTGACAGCCAAATCAGGAAAGAACTCCCATTCACAACTGCTACAAAAAGAATAAAATACCCAGGAATACAGCTAACTAGGAAGGTAAAATATCTCTACAAGAAGAACCACAAACCACTGCTCCAAGAAATCAGAGACGACACAAACAAATGGAAATACATTCAATGCTCATGGATAGAAATAATCAATATTGTTAAAATGGCCATACTGACCAAAGCAATTTATAGATTCAATGCTATTCCTATTAAAGTATCATTGAGATTTTTCACAGAACTAGAAAAAAACTATTTAAAAATTCATATGGAATGAAAAAAGAGCCTGAATAGCCAAGGAAATCCTAAGGAAAAAAAAAAATCAAAGCTAGAGGCATCATTCTACCTGACTTCAAACTATGCTACAGGGTTACGGTAACCAAAACAGCATGGTACTTTTTAGAAAAACAGACACAAAGACCAATGGAACAGAATAGAGAACCCAGAAATAAGACTGTACACCTCCAAATATCTGATCTTCCACAAACCTGACAAAAAGAAGCAATGGGGAAAGTATTCCCTATTTAACAAATGGTGCTGGGACAACTGGATAGTCATATGCATAAGACTGAAACTGGATACTTACCTTACACCAAATACAAAAATTAACTCAAGATGGATTAAATACTTAAATGTAAACCTCAAAACTATAAAAACTCTGGAAGACAATCTAGGCAATACCATTCAGGACATAGGCATGAGCAAAGATTTCATGACGAAGACACCAAAAGCAATTCCAACAAAAGCAAAAATTGACAAATGGGATCTAATTAAACTAAAGGGCTTCTGCACAGCAAAATAAGCTATCAACATACAACCTACAGAACAGGGAGAATTTTTGTGAACTATGCATCTGGCAAATGTCTAATATCCTGCATCTATAAAGAACTTCAACAAATTTATAAGAAACAAACAACCCCATTAAAAAGTAGGCAAAGGATGTGAACACTTCTCAAAAGAAGACATACGTGCAGCCAACAATCACATGAAAAAGAACTCAACATCACTGATCATTAGAGAAACACAGATCAAAACCACAATGAGATACCATCTCACACGAGTCAGAATGGCTATTATTTAAAAGCCAAAAAATAACAGATGTTGGCAAGGTTGTGGAGAAAAAGGAATGCTTTTGGGTGGAAAAGGTAAGATCTTACATCCATGGAATAATTTTTTGAAAGTAAATAATTATTACTGTTATGATGTGATAATTATTTAATTCAGGGGTTAACAAACTGTAGCCATTGGGTCACTATGCTAGCTGCCTGTTTCTGTAAATAAAGCTTAATTAGGACATAGCCATGCCCATACACCTTACATATTATATATGGCTGCTTTCACTACAATGACAGAATTTAGTTGTTGCAAAGATCATGTGGTTCATAAAGCCTAAAATATTTACCAACTCCTAGTTTATTTATGAAATGAAAAGCTTTGTAATTTGGAATTTTATGTGTGCTTTTGTGGGTATGTTCTTCCTCCAAAGAACAACTTTTTAAAAATTTGGCCCAGCTAAGAAACAACATGAAATAGCTACAGTTTTCAGGTCACCCAATTGGCCAGATCATGCATAAGCAATGACAAGATAAGAAAAACGAGCATTCCCGATCTTCCAACCACCCTCTGAAGACTGCAGGGCTTTTCAACTATATTTTTTAAAATTATATCAGGAAACACTTGGATTGCTATGAGTAGAATCTAAATGAGCAAAGCAAACAAACCTAAGCAGTCTCTATCTAATAGATGTGTCCATTAAACTAACGCGTAGCCAATACAGAATTGAGTCTTCAACTAAGCTTTCTTTTCCTCCAACAAATTTTAGGGGGAAAAAAAGAGCAAACCAAATAAAAGAGATTCACAAAAGACTTAGCAAAATACACACATACCTACCACCTTCCTAAAGTATAGACAGGATCATTAAACTTTCTACTTAATCTTCAAAATCTTCTCTGTGGAAAAGATAGCTACTTAGGAACTTGCTTTGAAGTCTTGAAATCCTGAGTTCAAATCCAAGCTTTGTTGCTGACTGGCTGCTTAACTTTGGAAAAATTGTCTGCCCCCCTTCTTTAAGCTTCTTTATTAAAATGTTGGTAAAAATGTCTGCTTTAAAGGCTTGTTATGAGGATTAAATATGATGATGCATATAAAGTATTAGGCTTACTGTCTGGCACATACTAAGTACTTAATACTTGGTAGGTATAATTGATGTCCAAACTGGAGGTCAGAACATAGATTATGAAGCCTCCACTAAGAGTTCACTCTAAAAGACTGATGTGGAATCATTCACTAGCCAACAAGGAAAAGGAATTAATGTATTTTATTCATATTTTCAAAAAGAGGATTTAAACACAAAGGGTTAACAACAAAATTTAATCAACACACTATACTCCATTACCCAAGCTTCTGCTAATTTAGGTCTGAATCACTGAGGAAGCCAAAAGGCTGCTTGAAAAATTCAAATCACTAGCATGGGGAATCGGGACTGGCAAAATGTGTCCGAAGGCTGGTAAAATATCTCTATTTGCAAGGCTGTGATAGATGGCTTATAGGTTTTGTCATTCGGCAAAAGGTAGAAAAAAATCAGAAAATATTATTTTTGTATGTATTTTTCTGCAACTACGCCTCTTTAACATCTCTGATTACAATTTTGCAGTTCAATGCATATGAAAAGACTTTGAATAAACAAGCATATTTATGATTCCATTTCGGCAACAAAGGAAAGAGATTGCTGAAATGTCTATAGCAGTTTTGAAGGCTGCATAGAGAATGCCCAATTCCCTGCTCCTTAGATGCAGGATACCCACTGTCTCTCAATTTCCACTTTGCATTGCTGTTAGCATCTTGGTAACAGCAGGTGCAATCAGATAGAAATATCTGGCCATGTGTTCTAGAAATGAGTGATAGAGAAGTAAGAAAAACCATGATGGGGTCTTCAGAAAATTGTTGCTCTGGGAAATTAAATATTGCTCTCTGGCACTGTACCAATCACATATTTAATACCTCTAAATTTGTCCCTAGTAACTGAGTATATGCTTCTTTTTTGTTGTTGTTGTTTTTCGAGACAGGGAGGGTCTTGCTCTGTCACCCAGGCTGGAATGCAGCAGCATAATTACAGCTCACTGCAGCCTTGACTTCCCAGGCTCAAGTAATCCTCCCATCCCAGTCTCCCAAGTAATTGGGACCACAGGTATGAGCCATCACGCTCAGCAAAATTATTTTGTATTATGTTCTGTAGAGATGGCATTTAGCCATGTTGCCCAGGCTGGTCTTGAACTCCAAGGCTCAAGTGAGCCACACTCCTCAGGTTCCCAAAGTTCTGGCGTTGCACATGTGAGCCACTACATCTGGCCAGTATATACACATTAATCTATTTTCACATTCGAAGATGGCTGAAATAACAGTACATCTGGCAAGCAAAGTCATTTAAAACTGGCAGTCCTTTAAATATCTAATGACTTTTAGGGGCAGTGTATGACTTTGAAAAGACTAGGTTAATTTCTGTCCCTCTTTGGCCAATTATGTGATGGAAGAGACAGACTGAGTGTGGTCAGAGGGAAAGTTTATGCCTGAAAGATTACTGTGACCCTCAGGCGATATCCACATTATAAAACAGGAGTACTGGCAGGTGAATTCAGGCTGAATACTGAAGACCGGTGAAACTGCTGCACTTTGTTGAACCAAAAAAAAAAATGACCAAACATGCACCTTGTGTAATGTGGACATTTAAGCCCCTTGAGGCCATAACTGCCTTGGACTCTACAGTTACTGGATTAGCCAATATTTAATTGCGCATCTATTTTGTGCCAGACATTGTGCTAAGTGTTGGCTGTATAGTGGTGAATGCAACAGACATCAGTCTTCCTCTTAATGAAATCTAGAAGAAGAGATAGACAGTAAGAAAGAAAATAAGTGTGCAAAGCAGTATCAGATTGCATTAAGTGCTACATAAACAGGGTATTTTTTCAGGAAGGATAAAAGCAAACACTGAGGAGCCCATTTTAGGCAGAATGGTAAGGGAGAAATTCTCTACAAAGGTTACATTTAAAATGACACCTGAAGGAGCCAGCCTTATGCAAGCCTGTGGGATGGGGGAAAGACAATGTGGCAAAAATCCTTAAGATGCCTCCCACATTGAGTTCTGCCCTACTATAGTTCCACCCTTGAGCGTGGGAGGAACCTAACCAATAGCACATAACTTCTATCAAGAGTATATGCTTCCAATCAATAGTATATGACAAGAATGAAGACATTTTACAGATGAAAATTCTTAATCAGTTGACTCTAAATTAATCTAAAGGGAGACTAACCTCATGGGCCTGACTTAATTAAGCAATCCATTGATTTATCGATTGGTTGTCAGCCAGGCTGG
>CAUYLG010033757.1:0-155601 GCA_963573385.1 Cacajao melanocephalus
ATCCACGTCCCTGCAAAGGACATGAACTCATCCTTTTTATGGCTGCATAGTATTCCATGGTGTATATGTGCCACATTTTCTTTATCCAGTCTATCATTGATGGGCATTTGGGTTGGTTCCAGGTCTTTGCTATTGTAAACAATGCCTCCATGAACATACCTGTGCATGTTGTCTTTATAAAAGAATGATTTATAACCCTTTGGGTATATACCCAGTAATGGGATTGCTGGGTCAAATGGAATTTCTATTTCTAGATCCTTGAGGAATCGCCACACTGTCTTCCACAATGGCTGAACTAATTTACACTCCCACCAACAGTGGAAAAGTGTTCCTATTTCTCCACATCCTCTCCAGCATCTGTTTCTCCAGATTTTTTAATGATCACCATTCTAACTGGCATGAGATGGTATCTCAATGTGGTTTTGTCATACATTTCTCTAATGACCAGTGATAATGATAATGAGCATTTTTAACTAAAAAAAATTTTTTTTTTTAAGATGTAGTCTTGCTCTGTCACCCATGCTGGAGTGCAGTGGTAGGATCTCGACTCACTGCAACGTCCGCCTGCAGTTTTAAGTGATTCTCCTGCCTCTGCCTCCAGAGTAGCTGGGATTACAGGCTTGCGCCACCACGCTTGGCTAATATTTGTATTTTTAGTAGAGACGGGATTTTGCCATGTTGGCCAGGCTGGTCTCAAACTCCTGACCTCAGATGATCCACCTTCCTTAGCCTCCCAAAGTGCTGGGATTACAGGCGCGAAACACAGTGCCTGGTCTTTTTTATATCTTTAATAAGATTTTTCTTCATTGCAAATAATGTAATAATGAATAACAAGTAGTGGAGAAGAAAATAATCTAGAATTCACTGTCTTAATAAATCAGCAGTTTTGATTTGTCCACGTTCTCATTCAAACAAGCAAGCAAAAATATTTAATTTTTGCATCATTATAATCATGGCAAAAGTATATTTTTGTAAATTTCATTTCACTTATGTTAAATAGTTTATTATTGATCATTTTAATGACTGCAAAATATTTTATTGAGCTGATACAACAGTGAACGCAGAAATTGAGGAATCTGTAAATATTTGTTGAAAATATGAATTAACAGACATGCTTATCTACTTCCTTATTCAGGGACGTTGAGTTTGTTCTCATTTTTATTATTATGAAAAATATGCAACGGGCACCTTTGTGGATTTTCTTCCTATTATTTACAGTTTCACTAGGAAAGGTTCTGAGAGTGAGGATTCCTGGGTCAGTGGCTATGAAATGCAGTGGCAAATTTTTGTTATTGGAATTGTATGGATTCGTATTTCCGCTAGCCATGCACCGGTGTGCTGGTGTTTTATATCTTGGCCAACACTGCTGGTTTATACCTTATTCCTTAAGATTTTCTAATTTAATAGGTGCAAAGAGAGGGCCTTTAATTTGCAAATCTCTCTCTTACAATAATTATCTAGTAACTTTTGCTTTTCATCTTCATTTTTTAAGCCTTTTTCTTGGGTCTGACACAGAACCCAATTAGCTCTTTTTAATTGTTCCCAATAAACCTCAGCAAGTTAGAGACCTCCAAAATTAGCATGTGGAGGATTCTGCACCCACCATGTCCTGCCAAGATTAGCCAAGTTGCTGGACCTTACACATCTGCCCTTGTCATGCAGCTTGGCACGTGGGGGATGCCAGTTCATGCTAGCCAGCGTGGCCATGGCCTCCCTCCAAGAGGCAGAGCAGAGGCCAGAGACTTGGGGGTGCTTACAGCTAACAGAGAAGGCTCATAGCCATCAGCGTGGATGTTTCAGACAGTGACATCACTGCAAGTCCTCCTTGGAGCCGTGGTCAGATTGGCAACATACCTGGTTTGTAATACAGTTTGGGCTCTGTCTTCAGCTCATCATAAAGATTAATTGAATAAATTTCCCAACAGCATGGAAGGCATCCTTATTTTCATCCTCAGGTTCCAGATAAGAACACATGGGCACTGGAAGGTATAATTTACATGCAGTCACTCAGCCATGAGGATTCTGGCTCAGATGATCGGCTTGCATGGCCCCTGCTCTGAGGGCTTGTCACTGCTGCCCTGAGCATAGGGAGACAGACCTTGTGTGTGATTCCTTCAAAATCTTGACACCGATAAAGAGCCAGGAATATGTTAAATGATTATACCTCGTCTCCTCATTTGGTTTCTTTAGAAATTAATATTGAATCAACAATATACTAAAGCACTCGTGGTGATGATGATGATCATGTGCTTTGATTCACTTGATCCTTACATTTTAAAAACATGATTACCAAGGAAGATGTTATTGGTCCCATTACAAATGAGGTATCTGAGACTTAGAGATTGAGTGACTGCCACAGCCATGGTTTGAGCCCAGGTCTTCAAACTCATCTGTACAATGGCTGAATAGGAACGTTGATCTCCTTAGGGTATTGAGGGTCAAATTCTTAGCATGGTGCATGACACAGAGTATTTGTCAATGACAGAGGAGATAGCTGAATCCATCTTTGCGAGAAGGTGAGTTGGAGGCTTGGGGAGAGAATGATAGATGGATTCCAGGGAACCTTTGCTTCCTGGGAGATCACAGATAAAGACAAGGAGCCTCTAGGAAAGGAGGAATTGAGTAGACCAGAGAAGTGTTGCTGAGGCTTTCCTGGAGCAGGGGTAGATGAGACTCCAGGTCCTTAACCTTAACCAGGAGAAGAAAAGAAGAAAGGAGGTGGAGAGGAAGAGTGTGATAAGAAGCTGGAGAAGGAGCTGTGGGAACAGCAGCAGAGCTGAGCTGACCAGGGGTTGAAGCCTGGCACTTGGGAACTGTGCCCATGCTCCGACCCACAGAAAGCCTGGAAATGTTCACACAGCATTCACTGGTGTGCAGGATACTGAAGTCACGATATGGAGGGAACAAGACCCGGGGCGAGGGACTGGACTAGGCTCTCACAAACAGAGCTGATTTCCCAGGACATCAGGGAACACCAGCAGTGCAATGATTTCTGCCTCCTCAGATATCATTGCACCCCTAGTGTCTTTCTGTGCATAGGTCAACATTTTTCTTCTTTGATTAAACGGGGAGAAAACTAGAGAGAACATGTAGAAGTACCTTTTCGAATTGTTCTTGGTCACTTTCTCTTGATACTGTTTCCATTTGGGGCTGGCCACTCTTCGTTCTGAGGGCAGCAGCGGCAGGGGCTGTCCTGAGCGTTGGAGGATGCTGAGCAACATCCCTGGTCTCTAGCCACTAGATGCCAGTAGCACCCCTCCCAGTTGTCACAATTAAAAAATGCCTCTAGACATTGTCAAATGTCCCTGGCAGGCAAAATTGCTCCCCCTGACCCCACCCCACCCCTGCCCTTGAGAACAGTGACAGAGGAACTCATTTATTTTACTTTACAAATGGACAAGTAAATACGTAGACTAACAATTTTATAATTAAGTAATCTGTGACCATTTTCTTAATCATATAATTAAATATTAGACAGAACATGGAGTTTCTGTGATATCACTTTCTAGATAAAACAGAACTGTGTCATTTGACCAGAATCGAATTAAGTCAATGTTTTTTTTTTCCTCCCAGGAAGTTTTCTCTGGACATGTTCTCTCCTGCTTCCTGTTCTAAACCACTGTTTACTGCCTCTAAGAAACAGCTGCTCTACCCCTAAAGTGACAGCATTTCAATAGTACTGAGTATGTACATGTGCTCTGGGAATGCTGTTGGTTTAATAAATTTAGGGGGTAGAAAATTCACAGTGACATTTGAACAGAAATCTCAAGAGAAGATCAAAAGTCTATGGGGATTAAGAAGTTTACCTCTTTCTTGTAGTCATAGTTTTTAAAAAGCATTGTTTTTAAAGCTCAAACAGCATGATCTGATACCCTGTGTGACTTCTGGGGGCATGTCCTAAATGCGGGTGGCTGCAGAAGAAAAGGAAAAGGCTGGAAGCTCCTCTTCCACAGCACATACTTGTCTGTGTTAAGGGTCACTGGTGGTCCAGACAGGCTTCTGAAGAGAGTCTAGAGTGTCTCCAGTACGGCCATCCATCACTACTTTAGACATACGTAGGGAAAGGTCAAGCTAAACGGGCAAGCTCTGAGAGGAGAGTCATTCCTTCATCTCCTTCCTCCCTGTGGGTGTGAGAAGACACATGGGGCCACTCTAGGAGCTGGGGACAGTCCTCCCCTGAAGAGAGGCAGAAGCAAGGCTTAGGGACTGTGCCTTATCTAATGGAAGCCTACCGAGCCTCCCTGTGCCCAGAGCCAGAGATTAATTACTCTCAGGACACTCTCTGACCCACGAGGAAAAGACTGAGTCGGGGGAGGGCTAGTGTACAGGGACACTATTGTAAGGAGGGAGGCTAATGAAACAGGGAGTGCTAGTGTAAGGAGGGAGGCTGGTGGAACAGGGAAGTGTAAGGAGGGAGGCTGGTGGATCAGGAAGTGCTAGTGTAAGGAAGGAGGCTGCTGGAACAGGGAGTGGGAGTGATAGTGTAAGGAGGGAGGCTGGTGGATCAGAAAGTGCTAGTGTAAGGAAGGAGGCTGGTACATCAGGGAGTGCCAGTGTAAGGAGGGAGGCTGGTCGATCAGGGAGTGCTAGTGTAAGGAGGGAGGCGGGTGGAACAGGGAGTGCTACTGCAACTAGGTGACTTTCTTTTTAAATTTTTTCTCACTGTAATGTTATAGGACCTGGGTAGTCAACTGAGTTATAATATAAATATAAATCTTTACCAAGAGAAAGATAAACTGGTATTAATAGAAATTTCGGGCAGGGGAAGTCTTTCCAGGCTGGACATTACAATCAGAAGATGCAAGGCAATGCTGCCAGGGCTTTGACCTTTCCTGTAGCCCCTCGCCAGGAATGGTGACTCCCAGGCTGGGGCAGTGCTCCATGTACCTGGCCAGTGACTGAATCTGCCCCATCCCGGAGTCCCTGAAGGAAGTCTCCTACTGTAAGCTTCATTCTCGTTACAGTAAACCCACTACTGAGTAGAGCCAAACTTGGAGCAGGTAGGAACAGCTCAAGAGTCTGCAGGAGGGACAAATGGGACTACCTGTTGGGGTTGAGGGTACAGAGTTTACTACCACAGATTGGCTTCTAGGCGTATTCCTCTCCTGCTCCTTCCTCACTCCTATCAGTCTCTTGGTATTGGTAATCTGCTGTTTGCATCAATCCCACCTCAGTCCACGTACCACAGACAAGAATGTTCACGTTGTCTTTATTTCTTACATTTCACTATTTTTTCTATTTGTTCATGTCTTTTTTTTCCTCTATTCCTGCCTTCTTTTGTTAAATAACTCTAGTGTATTATTTAATTCTCTTTTCATTTATTTTACTATATACTTTATAGTTATTTTCATGGAAGTTCTGGAGATTACAAGTCACATCTTAATTTATAACAAACTAGTTCAGATGCATACTAATTTCATTTCAACAGTGCACAAAACTTTGCTCTTCATTCTCTCTAGATAAATTTAGAAAATTTATTTCTAAATTTTTTATAGAAATGAGGTCTCACTATATTGCCCAGGCTAGTCTTAAACTCCTGACCTCAAGTGATCCTCCTGCCTTGGCCTCCTAAAGTAATGAGCTTACACTTATGAGCCTGTATTAGTCTGTTTTCATGCTGCTGATAAAGACATACCCAAGACTGGGAAATTGACAAAAGAAAGAAGTTTAATTGGATTTATAGTTCCAAATGCGTAGGAAAGCCTCACAATCATGGTAGAAGGGAAGGAGGAGAAAGTCCCTTCTTACATGGATGGCAGCAGGCAGAGAATGAGAAAGACACAAAAGTGGAAACCCCTGATAAAACCATTAGATCTCATGACACTTATTCACTACCGTGAGAACAGTATGGGGAAAACTGCCCCCATAATTCAATTACCTCCCACTGGGTCCGTCCCACAACACATGGGAATTATGAGAGTACAATTCAAGATAAGATCAGATCCACTGTGGCTATACAAAGTTTCCTAAAGATGGAAAAAAATTATTAATTTCTCCTTTATCTTTGAAGCATAGCTTTGCCATATATAGAATTCTTGGTTGACATTTTTTTTTCTCAGTACCTTGAATATGTCATCCTATTCTGGTCTCTGTGGTTTCTGATTAGAAATCAGCTGTAATCTAAATGAGAATCCCTTGTACATGATCAATTGCTTCTCTCTTGATGCTTTCAAGATTATCTCTTTGTATTTGGGTTCTGGCAGGTTGATGATGATGTATACCTGTAAATCTCTTTGGGTTTATCTTCCTTGCAATTCATTCATGTTGTTGATAATAGTGTTCCACAGATATCTGAAGCTCTGTTTATTTTTCTTTATTCTTTTTTCCTTCTGTTCTTCATACTTCATAATCTCTATTTACTATATTCAAGTTCACTTATTCTATCTCCTGCCTGCTCATCTCTGCTATTGAGCCCTCTAGTGCATTTTTCATATCATTAGTTGTACTTTTTAACTGCAGAATTTCTATTTGATTTTTCCAAATAAAGTGCTATTTCTTTATTGCTATTCTCTATTTGCTGACACATCATATTTTCCTTAGTTCTTTACACATTGTATCTTTTATCTCTTTGAACAAAATAGCTTATTTAAAGTATTTCTTTAGTAAGTCCAATGTTTGGGCTTTTTCAGAGACAATTTCCACTGATGGCTTGTTTTTCCAACTACATATGAACCATGCTTTCTTGCATCTTTGCATATCTCATAATTTTTGTTGGAAACTAGACATTGAAAATAACATAATGTGACAACTATGAAAATTAGATCCACCCCACTCCAGGTTTACAGATATTGCTTCTTGTTGTTGTTGGTTATTTTTGTTTACTTAGGGACTTTTCTAAACAAATTCTGTAAAATATGTATTCTTTTCCTTGTATGGCTACTGAGGTTTCTATAACTAATAATTAGATAGAGATTTCCTCAAATGTCTGGAACCAATAAATTTTCCTGTTTCTGCCAAGGAGCTATTTTCATGTCAGAAAACTCCTTCAACACTCAGCCAGGCAGTTGACAATATTGCCTAGCTTTCCCTTTCTGTTTGTACAGAGCCTCAATGTCAGCCATAGGTGAGAGCATTGGACCACAGCCTGGAGCATGTGGCCAATATTGACATACACATGACCTTCTAGATTCCCAGGAATATGTCAGGATTTTCTAATCCTAGGAATATCTCATGTCCCAGCTTTTCTTTTACAGCTTTTTTGGTTAGCCTGTTGATTGTTTCAACTGCTATTCATCACCTCAAGCAGCTACAAAGTTAAAATTTGTGCCTGTTAATTGTTCTCAACAAATGCCCCTTGGGGAGAAGGCTTTTTGCATTGGGCAGTCTCTAAGTCAGGTCAAATACAGATACCCTTGTAAGTGCGAACATTCCAGGAAACCATGAAATAGGTTTCTTTTTAAAGGGCAATTATTTGAAAGTGGAGCTTTGTAAGATCTCCAACTTCATTCTGTTACCTCTGGGGGTTCAGCAATAGGAATGCAGAGTTTTATTTTACAAGATTACTGTGCACCTGGAGAGCAGGGAATGAGACTGTTAAAATGCCCTAAGCTCACTGGCCTTCCTGAAATTCAGCCATTTATTCTTGAATGAACACTCTCCAGGTTACTCCAAGCCTTGGTTAATTTTCAGAGTTCAGAAAAATTTGATTCTGACAACTTTTACCAGTTTTCCCATCACTTTTATAGAGAAGAGATTTTTAGATGTCATTGCACTGCCATTTTTGCTAGCATCATATAACTTTCTTTTGATAAACAAAATATCTTAATTATGTTGCTTTTATGTAACCTCATCCTGACCTGATTCTGTTCCTGGTGGAGTTTGATGTTGACTCTCTGTATCTGTTTACCCCTCCAGCCTACGTTTTCACCAGCTCATAACATAGATGTACCCCTAAAATAACTTAGAATAAAACGTGTGCTCTTTTATGGCATCTAAGGTAATATATATATTAGCAGCATGATTTTTTTGTTTAAGGAAGTTGCATAGCAAATTATTACTCCAAGTGAGGTTACACCCTGCAGCATGGACATTACCTGTGAGCTTATTCAAAATGCAAATTTTCAGTCCCTAATCTGACCTATTAAATTAGAAATTGGGAGTGGGAGTCAGGTAAATTTTAATGAGAACTCCTGGTGGTTTTTAATGCTCATTACAGTTTATGAACCACTTGGAAAGAGAAAAATGTATAACTTGTATCACTTAACCATTCTGACCCTCTGATTAGCCCTATATTCTCTATCTCTGCCGAGTTGAGTGATCTTGCATGAGTTACTTATTCCAACTTACAGATCTTATACCCTAACCTATAATATGGTGGGGTTAATATATAATCAAAGAGATCAGGTGAGGTTTTTTGTTTTGTTTTGTTTTGTTTTTTTGCATGGCTTCCAGTTATCAGACTTACTGAGAATTACGTTCCCCACTTGGCTAAACAACAAAAACATAGCTCCTATATTTTATTATAACATTAAATGGATTTCATCTTTCCAATAGATCTTTAATCTAGCTAAAAATTATTTTGTAATTTAGCATAAATGCGTATTTTTTATTCTAAACTATTAGCTATTTTTTCAAGTATTATTTACCATTAAAAAATACATATTTGGGGACTGGTTAATGGACTCTATGTTCTGTTTTGGTCATCAATTTGTCTATTCCTATACTAGTAACATATACTTTTGACTAGAGTAGCTCTAACATACACTTAAATATCTGAAAAATAATTTATCAAACCATTCTCGGAAATTATCAATGTAATTCATCCATATGAAATTTACAATCAAGTTATCCCGTTTCAAAAGCAGAACTAGAATATATAAACAATCCATTAGAATTCTGATTGGAATTGCATAAAATTTACACATTGATTTGAGAAGCTTTTATGGTGTTGAGTCTTCCAATTCAGGAATACGACATGTCTCCATTTACTGGAGTCTTGGTTTATGTCTTCAGTAAAATATTAATTTTGAAATATACATTATACTCTTGTATCTTCCTTGATAAATTTATTTTTGGCCATTTTTAGTTTTAGTAGCTGTCATGAATAGAAACTTTTACCATTTTAATTTCTAAATAGTTACTACCAGCAGAGAGGAAAACTGTGGAGGGTTTCAGAGTCACTACTTATATTGTGACACCTTCCTGTGAATTTTTTAAAAGGAAAATTAGTTCTAAAAGGTTTTCTTTTAGTTTTACCTCCTGCATTTTCTAGTAGTAAAATCATATTATCTGCAATGAGTGATACTGCTTTTATCTCTTTTCAGTTTGCATCAGTCACTTAATTCTGTCTGATTGCATTCGCTAAAATCCCCCAAACACAATTGAGTTATAGTGAGGAGACATCCTACCCTTTGTCCTGCTTCCAACTGCAGTCAGAATGCATTTAGGATTTTACAGTTCAGTGTAATGTTTTTATAATGACTTCTGATAGCATTCATAACTCAAGAAGGTTTTTAAAAAAATTTATCTATTTAATCAAACATTTTATTTTACTTAAAGTTTTTAATAAACAATTTTGTCTCAATTCAATCATTCTTTTTCCTTTGGATTAGATGTGATTTTTTTTACTCAAATTATTTATTAATTTACTTAATTATATTGTTAAATTCTCTAAAGTTGAATCATCCCAGCAAATATGAAATAGAACTTTTGTGTAGTAGAAAATACCCTAAATAAAGTTAAAGGATAAATGAGAAACTTAGGGAAGATATTTGCAATAGAATATACACAAATTACATGTAATATGTGTTCTATATTAAGTACAACATATAATGTGATCTCTATCAGTAAAGAAAAAGAAAATAGAAAAATGGGCAAATACAAATAGGCAAAACAGAAGAAAAATACAAATGACTAGTAAGTATGTAAAAATATGCTCAGAATTATGAATAATTTTTAATATAGAAATTAAAATGAGGTAGAGTTTTGCCTTTCAAAATGGCAACATTTCAAAGGACTAATAACATCAAGTACCAGCAAGTGTGGGGCAAAAATTGGTGTCTTCATAAATCTTTAGTGCAGGTATGAATTAGAATAACCTTTGAATATAAAATTTGTTTCTATATGTTAAAAAATTTATTGTGCACATATAATCTTTCAGCAATCTTGCTGTTAGTATTCTGTTTGAAAGCCACAGTGTGAGTTGAAAATGAAAAATGTGTGTCAGGCTACATTGTATAGAACAGGAAAAATAAGAAAAATCTCTTACATGTGAAGCAATAGGGGGCTTGTTAAGCAAACTATGGTGCACCAATACAATACCATCAAATACCATGGGGCAGTCAAAAAGAAAGAATGGGTCTAAGCTTACCAGTGTGTCCAGCAGAGTTTCATTGTTAAGTATAATGATACATTGTTGCTTAAATGTATATAGGCTCTGGAGACATGTTTCAACAAGTCTAGGGCAGTCAGGATCACAACATTTTGTTAGTTACAAGTAAAAAATAGTTCATTATGGTGGATTCAGTGAAAAAAAGTGGACTGGGGAGTCCACAGCATCCTTACGAGACATTGAGAAATAAGCTCACTGCTTCCAGGAATTGGCCTGACAGTAAGAGTCCTCCTACCCCAGCCCCGTCACCAAGCCTGGGATGCTGCAGTCTGCCCTGCTGTCAGGCTTGGACACGGCTGCTGCTGCCCCGCGTCCGTTGCAATTGCTCTGGTGGCTAGAAAGGCAGGCTGTCACCTCTAGGAGTCAGACGTCTCTAGCAAAGGTAGATTCCAGTGGAGCCTCCTTCCTCAGGCTGATCCTTCTCAAAGCAGAGTCTGGGATGTGAGGATCAGCTTGGTGGAGCCTGGAAACTCCTGGGACCCAGCTGTAAAAGTTGCACCTCTGAGTGCTTTGGTATCTGCTTTGGGAAGGTGGGACTCACAAGACTAGAAATTCCCCAGACATATCCAAGGGTGTTCAAAGATGCTAAGAAACCAGAAAATGCGGTCAGTGTCCACGAGAGATAGAGCCATTTAGACAGTGATTGTCACCGCAGGGTAAAACCAGGGGTTGCTATGGCAGGAACTTTTTGGTGGAGCTCCAGTAAGCACCAGTCACACTGGGGTGGAGTTCATGACACAGAAGTACTGATGACTGGGGGAGTACATGTATGTGTGTACGAGTATATCTGTACACAAAACATGTCTGTGTGTGCAGTGTATATGAATACATATTTGCAATGATTTTTTTTTTTTGAGGTGTAGTCTTACTCTGTAACCCAGGCTGAAATGCAATGGCACAATCTTGGCTCACTGCAACCTCTGTCTCCCGGGTTCAAGCCATTCTCCTGCCTCAGATTCCTGAGTAGCTGGGGCTGCAAACTCGTGCCACCATGCCCAGCTAATTGTTGTATTTTTAGTAGAGATGAGGTTTCACCATGTTGGATAGGCTAGTCTCAAACTTCTGACCTCAAGTGATCCACCCACCTCAGCCTCCCAAAGTGCTAGGATTATAGACATGAGCCACCATGCCTGGCTGCAATAATGTTGTTTTTATTTATTTGTGGTTTTCATTATTTTTCATCCACAAAGCTAAAAATAAGTAAAACGAGCTGTTTGGGACCTTTCTAATCCTGTAATTTTTTAATTCTACAAAACCTAATAAACCATAATTAAATTTAATATAAAATATTTTGATAATATAATGTTTTATTTATACAGTATACAAATCACTGAGAGCAAAATGTAACTTGGGGTCTCGGAGTTCATCAACCTTATTTGTGAAGCAGCAGGTCCAGATTGATTTGAACAGCTTGTCTCAGCCAGCAAACTAGTATGAGTCAATGAAACTAGAGCCCGTTTCAGGATTTCAGATCTCAATCCCCATTGCAGTGCTCTCTGGTGATGGCAGCAGAGACCAACCCTTGGACCTCACCTCTTTCTAATTGTCTCTGTGATGAGCTACTCTCACCCTTTCACCCACACTCCCTTTTGAAGCAATGCAGTAGTGTGGCTATTCTACTCCTACAAGTCTGGGTTTGACTCCAAATTCAGTCACTTTCTGTCTGTGTGACTCCAGGCAAGAATAAAAGAAGTGAGCTCCTATGGGGTTACCGCAAGCAACAAGTGAACTGCTTCATGAAATACACTGGCTTTTACACTTGGTGATCTCAGAATGAATTTTATTCGCAGCTGTAGCCACCTAGCCACCTTCTTAATAGAGAAATCAAGTGGCATCACTTCCCTTAACAAAACCCACAATGCAGGGTGGAATTCCATCACATGAAGGGTGGGAGTCCCTTAGAGCCGCACATGTCCAGCCACTGTCTGTCTCTTTGACATCATCTTCTTCAATACCTCTGTCCCAGATTCACCAATGTTCTTGTTCCTGCAACTTGCATCTCTCATTGTCACGTCAGGATCTTCACAATTAGTCTTTGTATTAGTCAGTGTCCTCCAGAAAGAGTCAATATGATAAAAATAGATGATGATTAGATAGATAGAAAGATGATATTTATTAAAGGAAGTGCCTCATGAGATTATGGAAGTGGATAAGTCTCAAAATAAGCCATTTGCAAGCTAAAGAACTGGAGAGACCAAGCTCAGTCCAAGTCCAAAGGCCTGAGGGCCATGGAAGTCAATGGTGTAGCTCTCGGACTGAGGCCAGAGGCCTGAGAATCCAAAGAGGCCACTGGTGCAACTCCTGCAGTCCACAGGCCAAGCCAGACAGCCTATAGTTCTGATGTCCAAAGGGAGGAGAAGAAAAGTGCCCCAGCTCTAGGAGAGAGAGTGAATTCAACTTTCCTCTGCCTTTTTCTTCTATCAGGCCTCCAGCTGATTGGATGGTGCCCACCTACATTGAGGGTGGCTCTTCCCCACTCAGTCCACCAACTCACATGCCAATCTCCTCTGGAAACATCCCACATATGCACCCAAAAGCAATGCTTTCCCAGCTTAATTCAGTTAAGTGGACACCTAAAATTAACCATCACAGTCTCTTTGCCTGGAATATTCCCTCTTCCTCCATCTCACCCCAAGATCTCTGCATGACTCATTTCCTTTCGCTGAGGGTATCACACAGTGAAGCCTTCCATGAACACATTATAGAAAACTCCACCCCCTTTCTCTCCATTCTTCAACCCGTCACCTGCGTTACAGAAGGATCACCACCTGCTCTCCCACTGAAATGTTAGCTTCATGAAGGAAGGGATACTGCTCCATTGATGCCGAGTGCTCACCTGGTGTATGCATGTAGCGAATCCTCAGTAAGTCCAGACTGAAGATTTGAATGATAGCATTCGTCTGTGGTACTACAGTCGTGATTGCATATTGATAGACTTGCTTCCCTTCTTAGTCTTTTGCAAGTTTCTTTCCCATGGAATCCATTTCTTGTTGAACTATTATTACTCAAACATATCTGAAAGTGATTTCAATATTGGTCTTGTGAATAACAGAGAGCCCCTTCTCTATACTTGCCTCCTTTTATTGAACTGGGAGCCTCCCATGACCCTACCCCACTCACAGACCTGCAAGGATGACCATCCATTCAGGACCCGCATAAGTGTCTCTGGACATCTTTGTGCAACCTTGTTGGTGGTTTCAGATCCTCTGTGGTCTGCTTACTTGAGATCAGCCTACCTGAGTCACCTACATGCTTAAAATTGCCCCTCTTCATCCCCCGTGTGTTCCTCTGCTGGATCTATACTTTCCATTGTAGTCCACTTTTAGATGCAGTAGTTCTCAAAGCAATCATAAAGAGAGGTCCAGAAGTCACTCATTTTTGCACCAATTGAATCCTTTTGATGGATGTCCCTTTGGTTTATACACATTTAATATCTGAAAACTAAATTCAGCAGTTATTAGAAGAAAGAGCAATTTCTCCCATAGAGAAACTATACATTTGCCTGAAGACCTCTTCCTAACCATACAAAGACTCTTTATCAAGAAAACACCCTAAACTTTTCTAGCTTTGATTGTAACAAAAAAGAAAAACCTACATGTTTGTATTTTCTTGTCTGATGTCTTATGCAGAATAAAATGTGTAGGCTTTAACAAAAAACATATCCGACTCACTGTTGGGTTATACCACCGTATAAATATTAGTCTAAAACTTGGCATTCTATCTTACTTCATTCACCTCTTTGATTACTAAATGTCTATTGTACCTTCACCTTTCGATGCCAGCTGCTGTACACCACAGTAGTTCTATCAAGCATGGAAAGTAAAGATGAATGTAGTTCCCATCATTCCTTCTGTGCTTGACACAGGGTACAACATCACAGGAGAAATGAGAAATAAGAATCTATGTCACAAAGAATCTGTAGTCAGCAAAATCATGAGTAGAGCTGGGTGGGGCAGTTTACACTAGATCACTGGAGAGGAACATTTTCACGGGACAGAATCTTTGAAGAAAAAGATAGTGTCCTCTGTTATCCCTACCAGGAACAGGAGAACCAGAATGGAAACTAGAAAGCCATGGAAATTCATCTATCTGGTACAGAGTGAATAATAAGAAAGTGACTGCAAGCAGGACTGAGTGGATTAAGATGCAAAGGAAATATGATATTTTGTGTCTGGAGAGCATGTATCCTTACCTTCTTCTAGGTTTAGAAGGGAGAAAACATGACCTACACCTCCATGCTGCATTTTGAATTCAATGGCTCTTTGAGGCTACAGTTGACTGAAGAGGAGAATAGCACTGATATGGGCCCTGAGGGAGGCCTGTTATCTGCAGATTGAGTGTTGTTAAGGCTTATCATTGGGTGCTATTTTTAAGGCAGAAGATACTCTGCTTACAAAGAGACTTCAAGCTCCAACTTCAAAAGGTTCTGGTGGTGTCCCAATTTTGGTGTTTCATAGCTTAGAACGGTCAAAATGTCTTATGCTGTTTGATTCTCCTGCATCTGCACTGTCTTTTTGTGACTGGGGACTTACCCGCTGGGGTAGATGCTGTTTCAGTGGCTGGCCCAGAAGTCCTTTCCTAGGCCAGTGCCCCCAGCTGCTGTGAGTGTCGGCTGCAAACAGTCCTCTGATGTCTACCCGCAACACGCACACCTTGCAGAGCTCCCATTGCCTAGAATCTGTGTTAGTCTGCTCAGGCTGCCACTACGAAGCACCACACATTCAGCAGCTTAAGCAATAGAAATTTATTTTCTATTGTTTTGGAGGCTGGACATCTGAGAGCAAGGTGCCAGTAGGGTTGGTTTCGTCTGAGGCCTCCCTCCTTGTTTGTAGGTGGTTGTCCTCTTCTGATGTCCTCCTCGCATGGTCATCTACCTGTGTGTGTTGGTGTCTTAATCTCCTCTTCTTATAAGGACAGCAGCATACTGAATGACGGCCCACTCCTTCAACCTCATTTTGACATAACTACCCTTTAAAGAGCTTACCTCCAAACAGAGTCACCGTCTGAGATACTAGGAGTTAAGAACACATTTCAGCCCATAGCAAATCAGAAGCACCCCAACCTTTTTTTTAAAGGAAACTATAAAGCTAGTTGAAGTGTGGTCACAGATAGCCTCTGAGTATTTGACCCCTCACAGCAGTGTCCTGATCCCTAAACCTGCAACAGGCACTGCACTGCAAAACCTACACCTGCTTTCCCTAGGAAGGCATTCTTCCCAACGTCCACCTAACGTATGGCCATGGAGGAACGTGATGTGGACAAGGAAGCCCTTTCCAGGGAGGAGAAATGCAAGTCAGGGCTGTAGAGGACAGGAGGGGTCCTCCAAGATTACTGAATAAGGTTGTCCAAGTGTCCACTGCATTGCCAGGGCTGAGTCCCTGGCCATTCTCACCTGGCAGGCAGTGCTGATAAGAGCTTTGGACCAGTGACTACCTGTGCTATTCCCCACCTATCCTTTTCCTGAATGAGAGTTGAGAATGAACAGAAAGTAGAGACTCTAGACAGGACAAGAACAGTCCCATTCACCCTAGACATCCATGGCTTCTCAGCAATTCTTCACAAGTATCAAAGCCTCAAAGTTATCTATGTGTGACTGGCTGAATGATGCCCTTCAAAGACTTCCCCGTCCTAATCCCTAGCACCTGGGAATGTGGCTTTACATGACAAAAGAGGCTTTGCAGGTATGATTACATTAAAGATCTAAGACACAGCATCCAGGTGGTTGAATGTAATCACAAGGGTCCTGATAAGAGAGAAGCATGGGGATCAGAGTCAAAGAGGATGTGACAATAGAAGCAGAGGTCAGAGAGTAGAGAAGATGCTATAATGATGGCTTTGGAGATGGAGGACGGGGCCACAGGCTGGGGAATAGAGGCAACTTCTAAAAGGTAAGGATCTGAATCTCCCCTTGGAGCCTCCAAAGGAGCAGAGCCCAGCTGACCCTTTGATTTTTAGTTCACACAGAATGGTTTTGAACTTCTGACCTGCAAAGTGTAAGATAATCAATTTGTGTTGTTTCAAGTCACTAAGTTTGTGATAATTTGTTACAGCAACAATAGGAAACCAATGCCACACCTAGCAGGTAAACATTTGTGTTACGGTGCTTGTAATATAAATATAAGATATCATCTCATACTTAAGTCTGGAACTAAGCTGGCAAGAATTGGGAAGATGAGATGTGTGATGTGAGTCATTATTGTTCATTGGCCTTGGATCACGTGGAGACTTCAGGGATCCAGAAAATTTGCAAAGGATCTCCTGACTCAAGGCTAAGACGAGAACAGCAGGTGCAAGCCCCTCTCAGCCCACCGTCCAAGCTAACTCTCCTGAGGTCAGCACATTTCTTTTGGTAGAGAGCCAGCTAGTAAATAATCTGGGCTTTGCAGACTATGTATACAGCCTCTGTCACTCACAACCACTCAACCTTGCTTCTGAAGTATGAAAGCAGCCATAGATAATAAGTATACAAATGGGTGTGGCTATGTGCCAATAAAACTTTATTTATAAAAACAGGAAGCCAACCAGATCTGGCCCACCAGCCATGTTTGCTGACCTTTCCATAGCCCACCCAACGGCAGACAACCTGTTCCTCACAGCATCTACTTTCTTGTGACTAATTTGATAATTTGGATCTTTGATGCTCCTAGAGATAAGCCTTCATAGGCGACCCACAAGTAGGGTGCTACGTGGGAGTCCAGGTCTCACCCCAGCAGAACCCACATCACTACTCCTCCCAAGCCCAATGAATCCTTCTCTGAGCAGGTCCATCCACTCTCCTTTACCTACCTCCTTTATACTCCCTCACTTGCAAGAATCTAACCTTTTTTCTCCCAATAACTCCTTTTGCATTTGAAAAGAGAAAAAGAAAAAAAAAACTTTTCCTTACATAACTGGATCACGGAAAAATAATTAATGTTCTCAATCAGTCAATTCTGCACTTGCATATTGTATACAATTTACTTGGTATCTAGTTATACCAAAGTTTGTTGCTTAGTAAACTTTTGGGTAATTTTCATTCAACTAAATGTCAGTCATCACCAGTCTTTCCTTGTATTGTCTTTAAAAGTCACAAGTTCAAGAACCCCACAGATAGCACTGCAGACAAACATCTAAATGGGGTGCAACGGGAATGAAACTGAGGTCCAGGTTCTCCTGGTGAGAGGTGGGGGCCAGGTGATCAGCTTTGCTTACATAACAGCCCATTAACGAGGCTTATTCCTGTCGGAGCCCACCATCCCTGCCACCTGTGACCTTCCTCTGATCCTCTGCTCTCCTCTGCAGGTGGTCTGTCTGGTTTTAGGGTTCCCCGAGGTCGCTGGTCCAGCACGGACTGCAACTGAAGAGGTGAACAAAGCTGAGTTAAATAGGCTTATCCTGGGGAGACAAAGACACTGCCCTGGGTTTGAGCCGCCTGCCTCGCCTTAGCATCAAAACAAAACAAAAACAAACTCTTTGGGGCTTACTGAATATACAGCTATTCTTCAGCTTCCTAGTTCATTCTAAGCTGATAGCTAATCTTTGGCATTTGGTGCATTGGGCTTAATTACGATAAAGAAAATGTTTAATGGGTTCATCTTGAACAAAATGGTGCACTTAACGGCAATTTTAAGAATATTTTTGTTCCACAAAGCTTCTTATTTAAAGAAATGAATTTATAGTCTCCAAAGAAAAATTTTATTAAAATTGTATTAAGGTTATAGAAATGACAAAGTATGTTATTTTCTTCCCTTTGTATTCTCTAGCTATTCAGCCTTCCCTCACCCATCTGCAAGCATTGAAAGGTCCTCGCCTGCGATGTGTCAGTTTCCCTGTTTCTAGCAAGAGCTTCGGAATCAACAGAAGGGAACAAAGGCACCTGAAAAGCCCAGGTATACTCCTTCTCAAATCTCATGTCCTGAGCATCCAGGAAGGGAACGCTTCATGCCAAAGAAGGTATAAGCTGACGGTCAGTAAACCACAGAGACACTTAGTGGAGGCAAATTAATCCACTGACCAACAGGACAGGCTAGAAATGCTTTCTCCTCCGAGTTTTCTACAAGTTTTCAAAAGAAACAGTACAAATGTGTATGATGTTAGCAGGAAAAAGAAGGTTTTTCTTAGATTATATACATGAATATATTATATAGTAAAAAGTTATAGATAACATATCTGGAGAGCTTGAAAACTCAGTTGTTTTAAAGTAGGCATGCTGGACTTTCTGTTACTCTTTTCTAATCCTTTAACATTATGTAATTTTTCTTTGATTGAAGTCAGAGAAGGGCAATGTGATAGGGTCATGTTGACATTGCTAATTAACTTTTGTCAGTTATTGTTCTAAATTAAGGAGGCAGATATTTGATGAAAACAGGCATTGATTGTCCTATAGAAAATACCAGAAATAAGCCTCACACTTATTCCTGTTAAGAAATAAATCATAAGTTTTCATATTCTCCTTATTTTCTTAATTCAGGAACTGCACTCTGCTGTTCACATACTCAATTTATTGTATGTGGCACCAACATTAACTGAACAGAAAAATTTGAAGGGAGAAAAAGCAGGCGCTGGATAATCAATAGGATTTAGACCTCACAAAGCCACTGAGTCCTTTAACTCAGGCACAGCACTGCATTGTATGCTTGAAAATTGCTAAGAGAGCAGATCTTAAATGTTCTCACCATACACGGACCATAAAAGGCAACTAAGTGATGCAATGAATGTGCTCATTAGCTTGATTATAGTGATCATATCACAATGTACTCATATATCCACCTTATCCACTATAACGATACACAATTATCCACAGTGTCCAGCATAACTATATACAATTTGTATTAGTCTATTATACTTCAGTAAACTGGGGGCTGATCATCAGGAGGGAGGGGATGACCATAGGAATCCTGATTAAAAGAACAAAATAATTATCTTTTGTCTCCAAAAGAATTCTCTTTTCCCTTGAGCTCTGTGTTCTTCATAACCTAGGAGTGGTGGCAATAGGGTCACTTATTCCCCTCATTGCAGGCACCAGAATGCTTGGGTTAGAGAGAAAACCGCCAGGTGACTGGGGCAACGCACAGACCTCGGGGCGGCTGGGTGTGACTCTGCACATGCGTGCCTGGCTTGGCAAGAGGCACTTGTCATCGTGGCAACGTTTTTTGTTGTTTGTTTTTTTGGCCAGAAACAAGCAAAAAATAGTTGATACCAGGTAAACACCTACACAGTTTGTATGCTCCATGAGAAAAATGAAGAATGGAGGCTGATATGATATTAAAATGCCAATTTAAAATGCAGGTTGGATCCATGTATTTACTAAATAAAGGAGAATGTGGAAAGGGGAGAAAAACAGTGGAAAATGCGAGGAAGGGAAGAGGAAGCTCAAAGGGAGAAGGTGGGAATTAAAGGGAAGGAGAAGAAAAGGCACAAAGGCAGTGGTGAGGAGGGAAAGAAAAGGAGAGATTTCATATGGAGAGGCCTGTGGCAGAGGAGGAGGGAGGGGAGGGGCGTAAACAAAGACCCAGAGAGAGCCTGGTGCAAACTAGCTGAGCCCCTGCTGTCTCCTGAGTAAGTTACAGCATGTTGTCACTGACCATGGTGGCACTGGTTTCCATGGAGAGTTATTCATTATGCAGATACTGAAGGAGGACCAGCTCTTTGCAAAGGTCCTGCTCTAGGTGCTGGGGGAAGACCAGTGAGGCTCTCATTCTTGTGAGATGAGAGAAACAGTGCTTTTGCCAATGACAAACATGGTGTGTTGTCATTATAAAATACTAGGGTTTATGTTTTAAAGAGGGATTATTTTACAACTGATTTCTTAAGCATTTGCATGCATAGGAACTATTTAAGTTTTAAAGTTGTAGTTTAGACCATTAGAGAAGTCTATATTTTTGGTGTAAATTAAAGTCTTCTTTTACATTTGAAAGCAACCAGATAGGGTTGTGATTTGATTTGAGATTTTAACAGGAAGGGGAATGGGGAGAGGGGGTGGGAAGAAACAGGACAAAACCATCTAACCCAGAAGTTACATTTACAAACACGCTCATTTCGTAGTCTTGGCTTTTTCTTTCTCTAAAATCAAATCCAGATGTCTTCTTCATCAGAAGGCAGAATTATTGGCACAATGATGCAAGGAATTAAGAGAACTTTCAGGTTAAATAAAGAAGTGAAACTGAGTTCTTAACTTCTGCACCCGCTCGTATCCAAATGTCAAGCTTCTCCACTCCGAAAGAGACAGCCAAGGCACACACACTCCTGTATATTTGCGATGGATTAGATGGCAATGAGCTGAGCTGGGGAAGGAGCTGCTGGGCAGTCAGTTCATGCTGACCTCTTCTGTCGTATCTGGTTTTGTGCTCCATGGTAGGATACCCTGGGGTGTCCCTTCTGGAGTCTTGGTGTGAGGCCAGGGAGATGGTCTCCGGCCATGGGATGGTGTCATCCGTCAAAGAAAACTAGAGCTTGATAGTACACCTTGAAAGGGTTAAAATGGTCAATGTGTGTTTTCTGTGTTTTACCACCATAGAAAATACAGTTAGTCAATATTATATTATGTATTTTAGAACATATCTGCAGCAATAATTAGGCATCCAATATGCCTTTTGTTTTAAATCAATGGGAAGAATGAAATGAAATTTCACCAAATTTGAGAACCATTTGGTAAAACACTATTGGGAATAGTTATTTTTAGGATGATTTGTTAAGAAAAGAAAATTCACAAAGTGGAAACTAATTCTTTTGCAGAACCACAACTTCTGATTTCTGGTTCTGATGCAGGAATATTACCATTAAGAGGAAAACAGAGATATAGAAATTACCAGGAAAAATCCAGAGCTACCCATTATATCAGGAACTAAGAAGCCAGTCATTGGCATGCAATTGCTTTGTTTAGGAAACATTACTTTTGAAGAGAATGGTATCTAGTTTTAAAAAAAAAAAAAAAAAAAAAAAAGCATCCTTCTCATCTTATCACAAGCAGCTCTGTACCCGGAGTGTGGAGCCAATGTCTTCTCCCTTCATTAGAGGCTTCAAAGCCTAAAAAGGCTTCACGTGAGGAAAAGCAAAGCTATTTACAATCATTTTGTCCTCCTCTTGCAAGCTGAGCTGTGTATTAAGAGAAGCTCTATCAGATCCTCAGACAAAATGAGGGTTTCTAAAAAATGCTGAAACTTACTTTTATGGTAAAATAATTCACCCAATAAAATTAACAACTTATATTGAGCCCGTGCCACCTGCGGTATAAACTTCATTTTTATTTTGTTTTCTTTTAAACTTTATAGAACTGCAAATACTATGAATATGTTCGGTACACTTCTCTATAAAGAGGAGGTTAACTTTACTATATAATGAGCAAAGCCTCAATAGATGTTTCCAAATTTGATGGGGGCAGGGGTGTGGTGGAAGGGAATCTCCAAATTAATTCAATGATGCTACAGTTAGTGGGATCTTGGCACCTCACAATCTCCTTAGACAATAAAATGCAAAGTCAGCTCTTCCTAAGTGTTTAGCCTAAGATGTCTCTGCTATTAAATAATTTCCTTTTGTCTCATCTCTAAGAGGAATGAGGAAATGTGTTTATGTATTATCACTTACTTAATGGCTGTTGACTCTGTTCCTTATCTTTAAGTTAAATAAAGAGCCCCTCACATCTTCATGAGAAATTATTTCTCCAAATTTTGATCGCATTTTATTTTTTCTTTAGGTGTTCTTTAAAGTACAACATTGGACAAACAATAGAACATGGAGCTAAATTATTACTAATCACCCAGGAGTCCCTCTGAACTTGCAAAATGACAAAGATTCTTTTTTGATTAAATTGTAGGCAGGCTCCTGAACATTCTCCTGGGCCCATCTGTGCCCTTCCTTGTAAAGTTCAGTTTAGCAAGATCCCAGCCAAGTCTGTTTAGCAAGAACTTCCCATCCTCAATATCTCGTCTATATCTGATCAAGATCTTCCACCTCCACCATTCCAGAGGTATTGTCTGATCACCCTGGCCTGTCTTCAGTAAGAATCCCATTAGGTCTGCTTAGCCAGAATTCCCTTTACCCTTGATGTTTCCTCTTTGTAATGTTCCATCAACTGCCTCCCACCATGCAACTTGGCTGGAAATTCCCACTTGTCCAGGTGTATTCAGAATTGAGCCCAATCTCTTTCCCACACTGCAAAATCCCATTGCAGTAGTCCCTATGCCTGTGGAGATGGTCCTGAAGAAAGTCTTTCTTACCAGGCTTTAGCAAATATCATTAAATAACTTTTATTCTGTTTAAATCTTTTTTTGAGACAGGGTTTTGCTTTGTCACCCATGCTGGAGTGCAATAAGTGTAATCATGGCTCACTGCAACCTCAAACTCTCGGGTCCAAGCTATCTGCCCACCCCAGCCTCTGAGTAGCTAGGACTACAGGTGTGTGCCATTATGCTCAACTGCTTTTATCATTTTTATTTTAATTTTTTTAGAGATAGGGTCTCTCTTTGTTGCCCAGGCTGATCTCGAACTCCTGGGCTCAAGTGATCCTCCTGCCTCAACTTCTCAAAGTGTTGCAATTACAGGCATAAGCCATGCCCAGCCCAACTTTTATTCCTTAATAAGAGTTAATACATATATAATTGACTGGATGGAATATCACCCACTGAGGACCAGGGTTGATCCTGCTGACTGGCTGGCTGGCTGCGTCTCCTCTCCCTCATTACCCAAAGTGCTCCTCTCTCCAAACCACACCTGGGAAGAAAATCAATGTGATTTTTGTCAGCATCCTGTGTTCCGATAACTCCTAGCTGCCTTTGCGGTGGAAGGCACCAGAATCCACAGTATTCAGTGCCCCTCCCACGGAGGATGGCACACCCTTGAGGAGACTCTCGGGATTGTCTTTGCCAATGAGATGTGAGTGTTCTGGATAGAAGCTTTAAGAACCAGTGCCTGCCCCTTTCCTATCTGTGATGATAGAAACAGGGAGACCTGGGCACCTGAGTTCTTGGATAATGAAGATGAGCAGAGCCTGTGATGCAAAATGGCTTTACCATTTAGCCACTGAGATTTTTCAAGTCGTTTCCACAGCCTCACCCTGTGGAAATCTATCCGTTCTAATGCCTCACCCATCACAACGGGAAATGTGGATGATTCTGTCTCTTTATATTCTGTGGATTGGTCATGACGACCCATGATTTTGAGCTCAGCTGTATCAATATTTATTCTCGACCTACTGATTCAACCGAAAGAGGAGCTGGAGTGTCTGAGATATGCTCAGCTGGCAATCTTCTGCCAATCAGCATCTTAAGCCCAGACCTGGAAATGGAGCAGTGGATTTTATGGGAAACAAACACCAATGATAAGGTTTGATATATCTGTTATTTGATGAAACAATAAGGAAATTCAGATGTAAGATAAATTGGGGCACAGTGTGTCCAAAATGAAGTCTTCTATGGGTTAGCAACTAGAAGGACTGCAGGAGTTATAAGATAGGATTGGGACATTGAAATTGCTTCTCCAGTCTGCCCTTAATGAGCTTGGATATGTGTGTGTGTGTGTGTGTGTGTGTGTGTGTGTGTGTGTGTGTCTTCATATATATTGTAAATTGGGGGGTAAAGTTTTTACTGAAGCATGCCGTACACCCAGAAATGCATACAAACCATGAGGATTCACAAATCCTACTCATCATAAGGATACAGCTCAAGGAGTTTTCACAAACTGAACACACATTGCAACCAGTACTCAGAAGAAACACAGCATTACCAGCACCAGAGGATCCCCTGACATCTCCTTTCCCCTACTGGAGAGTAACCTCTTTACTGACTTCTAAAGCAGATTGCCTTTGCCTACTGTATCTGGTTTCCTTTCCTTGCTGTCATTTGTGGCATTCATCTGTGTTGTTGCCTGTAGTTGTAGCTCATTCATTATCACAGCTGCATAGCACCCCATGTGTGACTATACACTGCAATTTATCCAGTCTACTGTGGATGGGCATTTAAGTAGTTTCCAGTTTGGGTCTATAAAATAGTGCCTCTGTAAACATTCTTACACATGTCTTTTATGAACATACTTGTCTGATTCTATTGGCTCTAAACTCTGGGCCACAGGCATATGGTGTGTTTAGCAGTATAAGAAAGTTTCATTGATTCCACGTCCATACTTTTCATCGTTGGCACTTTAGCCATCCTAATGACTATGTGGTGATACCTTCCTGTGGTCTTAATCGCATTTCACTGTTGCCTCATGGGTGCATATTTTTTTCACTTTAAGTTCTGGGATACATGTGCAGAACATGTCACATAGGTATACATGTGCCATGGTGGTTTGCTGCGCCTATCCACCCGTCATCTAGGTTTTAAGCCCTGCATGCATTAGGTGTTTGTTTTAATATTCTCCCACTCCTTGCCCCCACCCACTGACAGGCCCTGGTGTGTAATATTCTCCTCCCTGTGCCCTTGTGTTCTCATTGTTCAACTCCCACTTATGAGTGAGAACATGCAGTGTTTGGTTTTCTATTCCTGGGTTAGTTTGTTGAGAATGATCGTTTCCAGCTTCATCCATGTCCCCGCAAAGAACATGAACTCATTATTTTTATGGCTGCACAGTATTCCATGGTACGTATGTGCCACATTTTCTTTATCCAGTCTATCATTGATGGGCATTTGAGTTGGTTCCAAGTCATTGCTATTGTAAATAGTGCTGCAATAAATACATGTGTGCCTGTGTTTATAGTAGAATGATTTATGATCCTTTGGGTATATACACAGTAATCAGATTTCTGGGTTGAATGGTATTTCTGGTTCTCCATCCTTCAGGAATTGTCACACTGTTTTTCTCCGTGGCTGAACTAATTTACATGACCACCAACAGTGGAAAAGTGTTCCTATTTCTCCACAGCCTCAGTGGGTGTATTTTCACATGTCTATTTCCTCTTTGAAGTGCCCTATTTCAGGAAGTGCTCACACCAGTCTTTTGCCATTTGCCTAGTGGGTAGTCTGCCCTTTTTCTTTATAATATGTAGTTCTTTATATATTCTGGATACAAGTTTTTTTTCAGATACATATTTTTCAAAAATTTCTCTCATTCAGTGATTTTTCTTCTCAGTCCAAATGGTGTTTTGATAGACAGAAGTTCTTGATTCTAATGTGGTTCTAATTTATCAGTGTTTACTTTATGATTAGCATCTTATGGATCTTGTTTAAGAAATCTGTGCCAGCTCCATGGTCGTGAACATGGTCTCCTGTATTTTCTTCTAGAAGATTTATTGTTTGGCCATTCGCATTTAGATCTGCATTCCATCTGTCCTTGATTTTTGTGTTTAGTATGATGTTGGAGTCAGAATCATCATTTCTCATGGATGTCCATGTGGCCCAGCACCATCAACCAGAAAGACCATCTCTCCTTCTGCGTGGCACTGCCACTCTTTCACATGTCAGGTGACTGCCTAGGTGGGCCTTGTGACTAGACTTCCCATTCTTAGATATTGATCTTAGTCATCTAACCAGGCACTGTCTTAATTACTATAGTTTTATCATTATGACACATAGGATATTTTAAATTGTTTTCTTATCACAAATTCACCAGAATACAATCAATGAAACAACTGTTATGAATCATATTTGGGGGAATTCTAAACATGTGTGACCCAATGCGCTTAAAAGATTACGCATTCTATAATAGCATACATAATTTACTTGTTTGCCTTCAATTTTGCCAACTTTTAGTTTGTTATTTTTTTTTTAATTGCAAAGCCAGGCATGGTGGCTTATGCCTGTAATCCCCACACTTTGGGAGGCAGAGGTGGATGATGACTTGAGCTCAGGAGTTTGAGGTCAGCCTGGACAACATGGCCAAATCCCATCTCTACAAAAAAATGCAAAACAAATTAGCCTGGCGTGCTGGCATGCAGCTGTAGTCCCAGCTACTTAGGAGGCTGAGAAAGGAGAATTGCTTCAGCCTGGGGAAATGGAAGTTGCAGTGAGCCATGATCCTGCCACGGCACTCCAGCCTGGGTGACAGAGTGAAACACTGTCTCAAAAAAAGAAAAGAATTGCAGCAGACGATACACCCTCCACCAGGGACATTGCAACCACCATTTCCTCTAAGATATGCTGGGTATTACATTCACAATTCTCTGGACAGGCCTATATGCTTGGTTTTATGTTCTTCATTTCCCATCGTGACAAACTAGTCTCTGAAGAGTTACCAGGCTCATTTAAGCCACCCAGGTACTAAGTGTGAGAGATGCATGTCCTTTTTTCCACTGCACTGCTGTGTTAATTTGCTATTCTTTGATTACAAGATAGGTGGGACTGCTGTCTCTTTATGGGCTTATGTGTCTTACTCCTTCTATTGTCATCATAGCTTTGATCATGTGTCCTGATCAGGAGGAAGGACAATTCACCAGGCTTCTCCCTGGCTACAGGAGCCCTACATATTTTACCCTATACCCCACTCCTCCTCCAGCCAAGAAAGAGTGATGGTAATGATGCCCTTTGCACTGATACACAACTCCACAACATCCTGGAGTCTAAAGGAGATGGCTAAGCACAGATTCAGAGAAATATTAACTTAAGCAAGCTTAAACTGCTATTCCTCCCAAAGTGCTGAGGTTACAGGCATGAACCGCACCCAGCAACTCTTAAATTCTTGCACTCCTCCAGGATACCAAGGGATGGAGAAAGAAAGCAAAGACATCTAGCAGCTACTTTCCTTAGACTTCACGCTTACTAATGTTGATGAATAAGGACAAAAGTTGCAACTTGCTCAAGAGGACAGGAAGTCCAGGGAACCTTCTGAGTGCAAGATGCTGTCCTGAAGCTGCAGGAATGTAGAGGTTGTTGACACTGTATTACTGAAGGGGCAGAACTAGGCTAACGGCACCCCTGGAATATTTTCTCCCCCTTTGCAGAGTCCTGCATCCCCACACTAGCCATGATTGCCTTACCTTTTCTTTAAATGTCTGCAAGAAAAAGATGTTCCCCTAAATGAGCAGAAAGAAAGAACACAAAGAATGAAACAAAATAGCTCAGTTTAAGCTTTATAAGATTTTGTGTTGACGATAAAACTCAAGCTCTTTTTGTTCTATTACTTGCACACAAATAAGAAGGAGGGATTGAAAGTGGTCCAGGCTGAGCATAAAATCCATCACCTGTGTAGGATCTGCCTTCTTTTTCCACAAAGGTGACTTCTAAACAGAAAGGACAGAAGCTTTGGGAGTACGTGATGCTGAAGGCTAGTTGCATTCTTGACAGTTACATTCTTCAACCCCCATAACCCTTGGGAAGCAGACATTTCCATTTTACAGCTGAGAAAACTGAGGCTCAGAGAGGTTGAGTCATTTGCCAAAAATCTCACAAATAGTAAAAGGCAAATATAAGATTTATACCTAAGACTGCCTGACTCTAATGTCTATGATTTAAAATGAAGCCAATTTTAGTCTCAGATATTATAATAGTTCTGAGGACTTAGATTTTTTTTGGTAGCATTTTAAAAGTTATTTTATTGAAATATATAATAATGGGGCATCACACAATCCATGAGTCCTTACATTAAGTAGCATATGGTATACTCAGCAGGTCTAGGGCAGTTCTAGGGATATAACTGGCGCTTGAATACATTTCAGTTCTTAAAGGTACTAGGGGTAAAAAGGACTTAGAGTTTTATTAACTCTGTGAACCATTCTGAGGTTTGCTTCACAAGAAGCTTGAACAAACTAGTTATCATGCTGAATCTTCATATATTCTTATTTTTTGACAGACCTTTTAATTTTTAAAAAAATAGTCCTGGAAATATAGAGAATCCCAATGTTTTCAGATGAACCAAAAATCTCTTAGCAGACTGGTTTATTTTCACATGGGAAGTTCTGTTTCAGAACTTTATGGTAACAGAACAGCTGACAATCACACCACATGTTTAGATGTGGCGGAAGATCCATTCAGAATGAAAAGAAAACACTCATTAGGCACAGTTGTGTGGCAAATGAAATTGCCTGGTCTATGCCAGAAACACGTAATCCCAGGTGTTCATTCACATGTCCATTGCATCTGAGATTTGAAATTGAACCACCCTGAGCTTTGGTTAAACTCTCTTGTTCTTGTCTAATTTTATGCAAAGGGTTTAGAGAAACCTGCTTCCCCAGCCCTGCCTACAAATGGGTTATAAATGGGTTTCTTATCATTTAAGTACATCTGAATCCAAACAATTTCTTGAAGTTTTGAAGCTGCTGAATCTGCAGTTCCCCGGGAGTCTGGACAGAAAGGCATGCCAAGAATAGAACATTCCAAAGGTATTGGCTTCATGGAGTACCCTTGATTGTGTAATGCAAAAGAATTACCTGCATTGGGAAATTAGGCTGGCAGTACCAGAATGGGAGAATCTCAAGGGATTTCACGGCAAATTCCTCAATTAACACCTACCACTTATGAAGGGTATATATCAAAGGGAACTAAGTTTTGTACAAAGTGGGTATAAAACCAAAGACTTTAAGTAACTAGCCTGCGGCCACACAAATCAATGCTGGAAGCTGAGAATAGAAGCCAGTCTTCTGACCTCTAGTCTCAGACTCTATCTATCATTCCTGTCTCATGGGGACTAAAATACAACCTTTTCTTTAAAAACAATGGAACCAGCATGCCCCAATGAAAGTATGTGTCATTTTTGTAGTTGCCATAGCAACCAGATTTAGAATTCAAAATATAAATGTGTGTGTGTGTGTGTGTGTCCTGAGGGGAGGACACTGAAGAGGTGATTGTAACCCCTTTTTCAAAATAATAAATAGTTTAATTCTATGACTAGAATCCTAATGCTTTAAAAAGGCTTAGTAGTTTTAGTTTTAGAACTTCCAAACTGATGAATATAATCTTCCCTGATAGACTTTTTGCTGTTATTTTATTTTATTTTTAGCAAAGTAAATTTTAATAATAAATATCTCAATCTAGATTAGTGAGAATTATATTTTAATCCTGTGGTCACTTTACAGTATCAAAGTTCTTTAGGAACTTGATGATTCAATATGTCATTAGTACAGTTTATTGGATTTCAAATAATATCTAGCCAGAATATAATTTTTTTACATCATCGTCATAAGCAGACAAGCATTCCTCATTTATTTTGCTTCTAGGTTTAAGTAATATGACAGCTTTAAAGAAAATTTTGTTCTCAACAAGCAGCCCCTAATGGCAAGTCCTTTACATGGTAACAGGTTATAATTATATGCAGCAGAAGCTCTGACTTGCCCCACCTCCCAGTATACACTTTCCCCCTTTTTCTTAGTGATGAGACCCCAGTTCTTTTTTTCTAGCCTCTTTGACATCAAGCCAAATGACTGCTTGTGTATGTCTCTTGAACCTAGATGTGATCCTGTGTTTCAGCCAATGAAATGTAAGCAGAAGTATTTTGTGCAATTCCCAGAAAGTGTCTTTGAATGGGAGAGAGCCACCTTCTTCCTTCCTGGACCATGGCCGTGATGGCTGGAGCTCTCGTATCCTGCCAGGACACTGAGGTCATGAGACACATTCTGGGAACAGCAGAGGTATGAGCTAGACAAATCCTGTGTCCTGCAGACTTAGGAAAGCAGGCCCACACATGTCCTTGATGCCTGCCTTGGGACTGCTTTCACGGGTGCGACAAATACATTTCTATTTTGTATAAAGCACTGTTAGTTTAGGCGTTCTCTTCCATGCAGCTGCCTAAGTCCAACTGATACAATATGTAAAATGGTAATATCATTGATTGTATTATTCTATTAAAATCTAGCTTTTCAGGCACCTGGTCTTTTTCACACTGAAATCTTCTGCAACCATATTGACAAACAGTTCCCAGCCTGAATTTTACCAGTCATGCAAGCCTCCCTCAGAGACAGTTACTCACGAAACCGTTAAGAGGAGTTTGTAGTCTTCTGTGCAATTTTATGACAAAGACTTACTCCATATAAGCTAGCTTTCCAGGAAGTCTGGAGGCCACCGGCTACTTCATCAAGCTACGATCTTCAGCCTGTGAAGCAGTCTTACCCTTCATCCCCTGGCACTTCCGTGCAATTTATTTATGATCATTACTGACAGTGAGTTTAGAACAATCACAGAATGGGCCATCTAATGGGAGCGGGCCACACTCTGTGTGTACATGCCTGATGCATTTCATGCTTGCCTTATCAAGGTCCACTTAAGTTGAGATACATTCTCAGAATAGCGTCAGTGGGGGCCAAGTGCAAAGGGCAAGTGGCTACGGTCCTCGGCCTTTAAGAGCTGACCAGTTTTCAGAAATGCAAACAGTTACCACTGTTAGATAACAAGTTACACAGAGACCTTAATTTCCTGGGTAAATTTGCTAGGGAAACTGTGTTGTGGGGATAGACTTCCTCTCCCTAAGCAAGTGAGAAGACCTAAGGCCCCTTCTGTTAACTGACCTCAGAGCAGCTGTGGCGATGATTGTCCAGGAGTGGACAGTTACTCATCTTTCCAGGCCCTCTATGAGTCATGATTTCAGAGGAACAATTCGCAGCACTGGGCATGGATGCACCATTTATCCACTACGCACAAAAATTCAGATCTGCCGCAAAGTGCTGTGTGATTTTCATTGTCAACACTGTTTACTGTTAAGATAAGAAAATCTGAAGGCAAGTAGCCCTTCAGGTGTTTTCTGATACAGTGAAAGTAAGCAGCTAAGAGACAAATATTTGCATTTCTTTTAAAATGTGAAACTTGTCTTATTTTAAAAGCAGTCTTTTAGGGCAATATTGTGGATATTTTATCGACAATACTACCTAAATACATAACTTCAGTGTGAACCTAAATATGCATTTGTATTCTACAATGCCCTAGATGTTAACTATTTAAGTGGCAACCTGGGTATTTATATATGATTCCATGTTATAAATACAAATATTAACCTAGTTTATTTATATTTATATTTATTTTATTATTTTTAGAGACAGAGTCTTACTCTGTCATCCAGGCTGGGTGGTGCAATCATACCTTACTGCAAGCTTGCACTTTTGGGCTCAAGCAGTCTTCCTGCCTGAGTCGCTGAGGCTAAATGTGTACAACTATCACACCTGGCTAGTTTTTTAAAAATTAATTTTATTACTGTAAAACCATAAACCTAAAACCTCAGCTTCTAACAGTTTCTATGTAAATAGTGAAGGATTATTGTTCAAATTCAAGGATCAAGCTCTCTGTTTTTTTTTAAGTCTGAGAGATTATTACTAATTCAAACTCATCACAGTTGTGGGTGAAGAGTTTTATGAGGAGACAGATTAATATCTTTTCTTTGAAATCCTCAAGTGATGTTTAATTGAATCTTTTTTGCTCTTCCACCTTGTTTTACATAATTTAGCAAGTGGAATGCAGATTATCTTCAAAAGCGTTTGTTCCTAAAACAGAGAGGCCAGTGGTTTATTGCTGGTTCAAATCTACAGACTTCGAAAATGTTGCCAAATTGTACACCTTTCTAACATGACACATCTTAATTTCAGGGCATGGCAAACTGGATACTCTTAATTAAATGCACTTTTCAGGAATTCATTCTGTCAGGTGTCACTTTAAATGAATTTGGTTGTTTTTGCAGACTTACTTAAAAATGTTCAGGAGAAAAGGCATCTGGCTTCTAGAAAATGCAGGGCTATGCTATAGAAAAATTCTCATCAAGAGAGAAATTTTTTTAAAAAATACTTTTAAGTTCTGAGATACATGTGCAGAACATGCAGGTTTGTTACATAGGGATACATGTGTCATGGTGGTTTGCTGTACCCATCAACCCGTCATCTACATTAGGTATTTCTCCTAATGTTGTCCCTCCCCTTGCCCCCACCCCCTCAATGGGACCTGGTGTGTGCTGTTCCCGTCCCTATGTCCATGTGATCTCAGTGTTAAACTCCCAGTTATGAGTGAGAACATGTGGTGTTTGGTTTTCTGTTCTTGTGTTAGTTTGCTGAGGATGATGGTTTCCAGCTTCATCCAGGTCCCTGCAAAGGACATGAACTCATTGCTTTTTATGGCTGCATAGTATTCCATGGTATATATGTGCCACATTTTCTTTACCTAGTCTGTCATTGATAGGCATTTGGGTTGGTTCCAAATATTTGCTATTGTGAACGGTGCTGCAATAAGCATACTTGTGGCTGTGTCTTTATAGTGGAATGATTTATAATCCTTTGGGTATATTCCCAGTAATGGAATTGCTGGGTCAAATGCTATTTCTGCTTCTAGATCCTTGAGGAATCACCACACTGTCTTCCACAATGGTTGAACTAATTTACACTCCCACCAACAGTGTAAAAGTGTTCCTATTTCTCCACATCCTCTCCAGCATCTGTCTCCAGATTTTTTTAATGATCGCCATTCTAATTGGTATGAGATGGTATCTCAATGTAGTTTTGATTTTCATTTCTGTAATGACCAGTAATGATGAGTTTTTTTTTCCATATATTTGTAGGCTGCATAAATGTCTTCTTTTGATAACTGTCTGTTCATATACTTTACCTAATTTTTGATGGGGTTGTCTGTTTTTTTCTTGTAAATTTGTTTAAGTTGTTTATAGATTCTGGATATTAGCCCTTTGTCAGATGGATAGGTTGCAAAAATCTTCTCCCATTCTGGAGGTTGACTGTTCACTCTGATGATAGCTTCTTTTTCTGTGCAGAAGCTCTTTAGTTTAATTAGGTTCCATTTGTCGATTTTAGCTTTTGTTGCCATTGCTTTTAGTGTTTTAGTCATGAAGTCTTTGCTCATACCTATGTCCTGAATAGTATTGCCTAGGTTTTCTTCTAGTGTTTTTATGGTTTTAGATCTTACTAAACACTTATTAGTGTTTTAACACTTACTAGTGTTTTTATGGTTTTAGGTTTTAATTTTTGTATAACATGTAAGGAGTGGGTCCAGTTTCAGTCTTCTGCATATGGCTAGCCAGTTTTTCCCACACCATTTTTTAAATAAAGAATCCTCCCCCATTGCTAGTTTTTGTCAGGTTTGTCAAAGATCAGATGGTTGTAGATGTGTAGTGTTATTTCTGAGGCCTCTGTTCTGTTCCATTGGTCTATATATCTGTTTTTGTACCAGTACCATGCTGTTTTGCTTACTGTAGCCTTGTAGTATAGTTTGAAGTCAAGTAGCATGATGCCTCCATCTTTGTTCTTTTTGTTTAGAATTGTCTTGGCTATGCAGGCTCTTTTTTTGGTTCCATATGAAATTTAAAGCAGTTTTTTCTAATTCTGTGAAGGAAGTCAGTGGCAGTTTGGTGGGAATAGCATTAAATCTATAAATTACTTTGGGCAGCATGGCCATTTTTTATGATACTGGTTCTTCCTATCCATGAGCATGGAATGTTTTACCATTTGTTGTGTCCTCCCTTATTTCCTTGAGCAGTAGTTTGTTGTTCTCCTTGAAGAGGTCCTTCACATCCCTTGTAAGTTGTATTCTTAGGTATTTTATTCTCTTTGTAGCAATTGTGAATGGGAGTTCACTCATGATTTGGCTCTCTATTATTGGTGTATAGGAATACTTGTGATTTTTGCACATTGATTTTGTATCCTGAGACTTTGCTGAAGCTTCTTATCTGCTTAAGGAGATTTTGGGCTGAGATGCTGGGGTTTTCTAATATACAATCATGTCATCTGAAAACAGAGACAATTTGACTTAAAAGGGAAAGTTTTTAAATAAGTACATTTCAAAGAAGTGGAGGACACAGTGCCAATGACCAGTGCAGGATGAAGACTTTTGGTGAAGCAAAAGGTGAATAGCAAGAAGAATTAAGAGAGTCAGGGAGGAGCCCTAGATTTGTGAGGGGCTTGAAGTTGGGAAGGACTTGGCCCTAGAAGCTAGAGAACCATTGAGAAGGTCTGAGGTATCTACAACAGTTAAGCAAAAAGGGGGAAAAATATTTAAGTAAAGCTGGCATGTGGTAAGCATCATTTGAGCATAATTTGATTGTTATTAAAGCTTGTATTTCTTTTACTTGGTGTTCTTATTTTTCTGTGCTTCTTTTTACAAGAGAACCTACTTTAATGAATATGTGTTTTATTTTCTTAATAAAGGAGGTTGTAAGCTGCTTGACAGATGAGCCAGGGAGACTGGACTAGCAGTTTATTAATTCACTGATTCAACAAAATTAATTTATATATATATATATGTGCCACATATATGTGTGCCATATATGTATATATATTAATTTTTATATATATGTGCATATATATATTAATTTATATATATGTGCCATATATATATATATATATATATATATATATATATATACTGTGTGTGTGTGACTTGTTTTATTGCAATAATTGCTTTTTTCAAAAAATTTATTTCCACAGGTTTTTAGGGAGCAGGTGTTATTTGGTTATATGAGTAAGTTCCTTTGTAGTGATTTGTGAGATTTTGGTGGACCTATCACCTGAACAGTGTACACTGAACTCAATTGGTAGTCTTTTATCTCTCACCCCTTTTCCAGCCTTTCCCCTGAGTCCCCAAAGTCTAACATGTCCTTCTTATGCCTTTGCATCCTCATAGTTTAGCTCTCACTTATAAGTGAGAACATACAATGTTTGATTTGCCATTCCTGAGTTACTTCACTTAGAATAATAGTCTCCAATCCTATCCTGGTTGTTGTGAATGCCACTAATTCATTCCTCTTTATGGTTGAGTAATATTCCATCTTATATGTGTACCGCAGTTTCTTTAACCACTTGTTGATTGATGGGCATTTGGGCTGGTTCCACATTTTTGCAATTGCAAATTGTGTGTGCAGTATATATATTTATAGCTGTATATTTGACTTCTGAGTGATTTCCATGAATAGTCAATCATCTTTGTATCACTTTGGGTAACTAATACAGTATTTTTCTGGTCTATAAAGATTTGCAAAATGTATCAAATTTTGTAGGAAAGAAAGGCACCCATTCATATATAAATTCCTCTCACCTGAGAAATGGTTACTGGCTGAATTAGGCAGCTGAGGTGATGGTTATCCAAAATATAGACAGCATTTGTAGTGCTCCAAAGCTCACATTCCCAGATTCAAATCCAAGCATTTCCATTTATTAGCTGTGTGACTTTGAGAAACATACTTGACATCTCTGGGCTTGACATCTCTCAGTTTCCATATCTACGAAAGAGGGGTAATTGTAGACATATGTAATACACTAAAATGAGACAGAAGAACACTTGAGGATGGCAAGTTTTCACCTTGTAGGTGTGTTCGGGTACAAAGCCCAAAGGTTTGAACTTGCAGAAAGAGAAGAAAAATCTTTCCTTGCCTTCTGGGAGCTTATGAGCTAATGTGGCAACAAGAAAAGATACAAAAAGTACAATGAAAGGTGCTTCTGAGTATTCAGTGATGGCTATAAGGTTACAGGGAAGCTCTGATGGGTGTCATTAGTGACTGCATTCCGGATAACAGATTTCATCTGGGCTGTAAACTGAGGTTCCGATTCAAATTCATAATGCTATCCTAGGCCCCATTTGTGGAAAATGCCAATGATCTATTGCTATGTAATGAGCTACACCAAATTGTGTGGGTTACACTGACAACCATCATTTATTATCTCAGGATTCTAAGGGTTGATGGGCTTCGTTGGGTGATTCTTCTGCTCCTCCTGGTATCAGCTGGGGGTTGAAGTCAGATGGGGGTTCCCTTGAGCTGGGGATGTCAGAGGTGGCTCAGCTCATTCACATGGCTGGCAGTTGGTGCTGGCTCTCAGGTGGGGCTGAGCTGGGCCTTTGGCTATGTCATTTTCCATGAACCTTCTCCGTGTGACCCAGATGGACTTCTTCAGCAAGGCGATTGGATTTTAAGAGGTTGAACTCCAAAAAGATTGAAGTAAAGTTGCAGGTCTCCTAAGGCCCAGACTCAAAGGTTACAATGTCACTTCCACCACCTTCGAGTGGCTAAAACAAGTCACAGTCCAGCCCAGACTTCAGGGCAAGGAGAATAGACCCCACCTCTCAAAGGGAGAAGTAGTAAAGGATTTATGGTCATTTTTAACCTACCACAGGGCTTTATGTACTATACGGTATAGGCATCATATTACTCTTGTGAAGTTAGATATGTCTCCAACCCCTAGCTGTTTGGATAAGGGAGAAAAGACCTGGATATCAGCATGCTGTCAGCTTCTTGTCCAATCAGGTGCATGCAAATGTGGATGTACACTAATACCATGACAGGAATCTTCAAACCTTTTTCCCAAAAGGATGTTGAAAAACTGTATATCCATTCTCATGTTTTTAGGTTAATATCCTAAATATCACAAATTTAAATAATTACAAGGATATAAATTTTAATGTCTTACAAACACTGGAAATTCTAAATAAAACCTTTATATTTTCTTTTGTAAATATATCCAATGAAATCTATATTCCAAAGTAATTTGATATCTACCATCCACTATTTTAAAACTACCTGAACAAACTCTGCTTTTAGAGAAGTTTTACATAATTTGTTTCAGTTGTTAAATCTATATTCCATTATACTTTTCTACAATATAAATATGAGTGTGTATTTATATTTAATTTTCTAAAATATCATGTGATATTTTAAATACTCTGCTCTACATTTTGAATAATTACTTGTGGATTTAGTTATCATTGCAATAATTACTATGGTATAATGAAACAAAACTGAAAATGTCTCACAAATTTTGATAATTATAGGAAAGAACATAACGTTTTATTGAAAAATGCATCCTTAGTGAGAGGGTTTTTTCCTCTATTTTCTTCCTTTTCCTTTTTATTCTTTTTTTTTCTTTTAGTTCATATGTCCCTGTATAAATATTAATTATTGCTAAAGTGAAAAAAGATTTAACATCAGTTCTATTCCTATTTCTCAGTTTTATAAGTTCAACTACTTAGAAAACTCATCCACCTAAATTGATGGAAATAGAGTAAGATTTTTATAACAATGCCACTCAATTCTTTGAATATTTTTCAAAGTATACTCCAGAAATCGTACTACATTTTATCATCAAAAATTACTTTTAATGATCTATCAGCTGACAATTCAATTGAGTTCTCCCTCATTTTGGTTGAAAATAAAATAGAACGTAACAAAATGGAAAACCAATCTAACGTTATTACCAAGTCATTAATGTGACCTTCTTTCCCTGTTCCCCAAAGCGAGCCTCTCTGGGATAGATCCTCACGCGATGATCAAGGCGTAGTAAGAGAGACTTTTGCTCAGCAAAGTGGCTTTTTCCCCCTACAGAGCTAAAGGGCTGATGGATTCCCCAGGTGATTAGAAGGCACAAGAAGGAGTTGGGGAAGGGACGTGAAGAATATGGTCTCTGAAGCTGTGAGCCACTGCTCCACACCAGTAAAAGCAGCTAAACATTTAAAATTTAGTACCTAAGCACTGTGGGAGAATGGCTTCCTGGCTGAGCAGTAAGAAGCCAGAACATTTTGAGAAAATGAAGAAGCAGGTGGACATGTTGCAGGGGCGAGGTACGGAATCAGTTAATACAATGCATTTCCCTTCGGAAAGTTCTTAATGAATTTACATTAAAAATTATAGGTAATTACATGAAATATTTTACACTGGCTGAAGAATGTAAAATGAGACTTCAGGCCTGGCATGGAGCAAGAAAATAATGAGTATTTTGGAATGAGTAAACGAATAATGGGGGATAATTAGAAATTATTTGGATTCTTTCTGGGGAGTAAGTTTCTGGGGTCACAGTATTAATGGTTTTATGGTACATAAGAGAAGGATCATGTGATGTACATGGTGTTATGTTTGTCCTCAACCCCAAATCATGGGTATGAAACTCTCCATGTGAACCAGTTTAAGTGAATATTACTTAGCAAGAATTATACAACAATGTGTTGAGAACTAGAATACAAATTGTTCGTTCAGAAAGATGGAGCCAGAATGTTAATCATCCAATGATGCATGTAGAAGTTACCCCTTGAATTTTGAAATAGAGCTGACATACCATTGATTGACAAAAAAGAAGTCCTGTGTTTTAAAATACATGGGCATAAACTTATTATCTCACAAGGTGTTTGTGGCAGAGAAAGAGAACTATCCAACCAGAATGGTACTCTTTCTTCCATAATGTAGAGGTGGTTTTATCAGAGGGTTGCCCAGCTTAGAACAACATTTTCTAGCTCAACTTTACATTTAAGTCTGGCCATATCCAGTTCTCTCCAATGTGATACGAGTGGGAGTGACGTGTGTGACTTCTGAGCTGGGGTATTTAAGAAGCAGATATGCTTTTTTCTACTGTCTTCTTGTCCTTCTGCTGGTTAGAGGCAGAAGACTTTGAGGGTCTACTATAGCACCCAGGGCATAGTAGGGCCATAAGATGGAAGGCTTTTGGATCTCTGAGCCACAAGTTTAAAAAAAATACTGACTACTTTCCGGGAATTTCTCACTGGACTATTACATGAACCATGAACAACAACAAAGTTGCATTACATTAGACAACCAAACAACCAAATTGCGTTACATTAAACAACCAAAGTGCTGGACTTACTTGTTACAGCAGCTAGCATTTTCCTAATAAAGCAGATGTATAAGTTGAAAATATAGAGAGAGCAGAAACCACTTAAGTAAATTAATGTATGGTAGGTTTATATTTTATTTAAGGGAATATGAAGTGTTTATATTTAAGGAAAGCTAAGGCGTATGTGTGCCTAAATTTTTCCTATTGACTTTAGGTGAATTCAAACATGCCTCTTTCTCTATCAGGACTTGTTTGAATCTCAAACTACTCAAATATGCTAACTTTCTAAGCACCCGCATTAAAAATGGTGGTCATGGACACGTAAACTATGAATTCTAACACACTGTGAATCATTCTTGGGAAAATATTGTCACTCCAGCATGTACCAAACAAACGAAGAAAAAGCAGCATGTCACATTATTTAAATGATTAAGAGGGGGCAGCAAAGCCAGAGTGATGGCTCTGAGTGAGATGAGGAGCTGTCATTCTGGCGGCAGCATCTGGTAATTGCATTTGAGTAGTTCTGCCTCTGGTGAGTGTGCCGGTGTCCATGATTGGCAGTGGAGAGACCTGACTGGCGGAGTCCACCACCCATCCGTCTTCATCCAGCCCTCCTTCCCAAAGGCCAAGGTTATTGATTCCCCGACAAGAACACTGACAAGCTGTATCAGACTTCTGTTTAGAGCCCACTGAATGCAGGAGGGCAACAGCTTTCCATGTAATTTATACAAATGTCCTTGAATGTGTGAGCTTTAATGTCAATTATTTAAAAAGGAATGTTGCGGCCTTAATATTTTGTCTGGGGATAACAAGAGGAATAGAACAGAGAATAGTAATCTGTCAACCCCCTCTAAAACTAACTTACATGAAGCAGGAGGGAAAACAAATAACCTTTGAATCAGTTATGGTTAGACATCCCATTCTAAATGTACAGATATTCATGTGACAAAACCTCTGAACTTTGCTTCATCTTTGAAGAGATCTGTTTTGATTACTCCCTGAGAAAATCATATGCAGCACACAGTATAGTTACGTAGGGTACTAGTAAGTTCTGCTTGCTAGGATACTCCTAAATTCAAAAGCACTACAAATTCTTTTGGCATGGTGATTACAGTCAAGCAATAGGGCAGGGCTACATCATCATTTCAGCCTAAGTTCCAGAAGATAGCCTAGATGTTTGGTTATATGCTTCCAATCCTTTGTTTCTCAGACTTCTTCTTCTTCTTCTTTTTTTTTTTTTTTTTTTTTTTTAAGACAGGGTCACACTAGGTTGCCCTGGCTGGAGTGCAGTAGTGCAATCATAACTCACTGTAACCTCTAACTCCTGGCTTCAAGTGATACTCCTCCCTCAGCCTCCCCAGTAGCTAGGACTACAGGTGTGTACCACCATGACCAGCTAATTTTTAATTTTTGTAGAGATGGGGTCTCATTATGTTATCCAAGCTAGTCTCAAACTCTTGGCCTCAAGTAACCCTCCCACCTTGGCCTCTCAAAGTGCTGGGATTACAGGCATGGGCCACATCACCTGGCCTTCTCAGATTTTTTAAACTTGGACAAAAACCTTTGGCCTTATTGACCTGATGCTTTGTAGGCACAGCACTGCTTTACTCATATGGTATGTGTACTTAACTAAATAGGTAATTCCAGAATCTATCAGTTTTCACTATATTTATTTTGCTACAGTTCCAAAAACCTTCATATCTGGTTTATTTCTCATCCATATTTTACATTCCCTGTGGGTTGGCTTCATGTATCTTCATTGCAGGATAAAAGCTGAAGCAGCAGCCCCTCCTTGAAACATGCCTTGGTCATGACCAAAGAAAAGGAGCCACAGAGGTGAGACAAACACACCAAAGTTCTTTTCTTTTCTTTTTTTTTTTTTTGAGATGGAGTCTCGCTCTGTCACCCAGGCTGGAGTGCAGTGGCACAATATTCTCAGCTCACTGCAGCCTCTGCCTCCTAGGTTCAAGCAGTTCTCCTGCCTCAGCCTCCCAAGTAGCTGGGGCAACAGGCACATGCCGCCACACCCAGCTAACGTTTGTATTTTTAGTAGAGACATGGTTTCACCATGTTGGCCAGGATGGTCTTGATCTCCTGACCTCGTGATCCGCCTGCCTCGGCCTCCCAAAGTGTTGGGATTACGGGCATGAGCCACCACGCCTGGCCCACACCGAAGTTTGTAATGCATCTGCTCAAGTGCAGCATGCATGCAGCTCACACTGCTGGCCAAAGCAAGTCTCCTTGTTCAGTCTGACCATGTGAGAAAGGGGAGGGAGAACCTTCTTCCAGGAGGAGGGAGCCAAGAGTTGACAACAGAAGTTACCCCAGTGCACCCTCTTGGCCATATGTATTCATTTCTCTCCTTCTGTATGACATATCTCACCCTCTTGTAGAGAAAAACACCCCCAATCACCTTCGATCAAAGGTCAGTGTTTCCTGTAGTCTCTCCATCTGACACTCCTTGATCTGAAGACTTATGAACAATGACAGCAAAAGCAAATAACAATAATGAAAGCTATCTTTGAAGAACAGTGATGCAATAAACACTTCCATTTGCACAGGTGAAGAATGGGAGGAGGCACACACGGCTGTCACATTAGTCCCTCTGGGCAAAAATTACCAAGTCTCCCTACCCTGGGGTCAAAATTTTCGTTCTTTAATCCTTTCTGGACTTACTAATATTAACGGTATGGTAGAATTCTATTATTGCTCCTCCCAATGTTGTTGGAATGCAAGTGAGTTCTTTAGGGAACGTTACAGTTATTTTATAAAACTCTTAATTTGACTTTGGGATGTTTCCATGGTAGCAGCTGGGTATAGGCTACTAGGAGATTTTCTTCTTTTGCTAATGTTGTGACTGATGTGGAAGCCCAAAGATTGACATATTATGCAAAGCATAATTATCTAGTTATGTAACCTTAAATTCCCAAGGTGAAAACTCACGAGCATTTTCAAGCAATGATTCATGATTTTTGCCATTCATTTTAATATATTTCAGTCTCCAAGGCTGAAACAATAAATCTCTGATATGCCTCCATTTCCTCCATTGAGATTCAGCCGCATCCCACATCCACAGAGTGGGTGGCAAGCGGGGGAAAAGTGATTGGGCAACATTTGAATTCTAGAATCAAGACCATCAAATGAAGAGATGGAATTTTCCATGGAGTACTGGAAAGTGTAAGATTAGAACAGGTAAACTTTCTTTTCTTTTCTTTTGTCCAAGTTCCTCTTACTTTCTTGTCTTACTCCAGCAGGCAGCCATGAGAAAGCCCAAAAATGAGATACAATCTTGGTTTGGAACCCAAATAATCAAAGAAACACGGGGTTAAAGTGCTATGGACGTGTAGGTAGAGCTGCCTCAGGTTGATCATAAATAGCGGAGATAACACAAAATGCAAGTCTCTTAGAAGGAGCCTTTCATTCAGCTTTTCCTCTAGTCCTGAAGCTTAATCAACACAGGCACCAGAAGCAAGATAACTTGATATGAGACTGATTTTATCCATAACCTGAAATGAGATCCATACGTCTTAATTAGACTCAGACGATCCCCTGTGGCACTCAGGGGTCCTTGGGAAGTGATGAAATCTGCTTTTGATGCCTCTGTCTTACAGTCTCCTTTTTGCACTTTTCCTCTGAGGAGCCCTATTTTCCCTCTAATAATCCATCCCATCCCCCACCACTCCACAAGCTCTCTGGTCCTTCCAGATGATCCATGAATTTCAGATTCCTGGGAGGAGTACATCATCTCAGGGCCAATCATTCTCTTGCTTTGACAATCAGCATGAGAGCCACTTGAGAATCTTGAGTTAAAATGGCACAGTGGTGTGTGATGACTGCCTTTATAAAATCAACTTTAAAATGTTGCCTATTCTACTCACTTTCTAACTTTTGCTATTTTTTATATTTTAAAGGTGACATCTCCACTATTCTTGCTTTGGTCTGTGGTCTTTTGTCCAAAAGCAATAAAAGGCAGACTCAACCCTAGTGTTGAATAATGTGAAGCCTTTGCAATATTTGCATATTAAAGAGGAAAGAGGAGTGTGCCACTGTGTCATTTGGGACTCACATTCAAGAGGAGACAGATATTCTGTAGCTGGGGAATTTTTTCCAGGGAGCCTTCACATTAAGACTGACTTATTAGACCCTAAGTTTCTCCAACCATATATTTATTTGATATATTATTGGGCACTAAATATGGGCTTGGCATGGTTTTCAGTGTAAAAAAGATAAAAATTCCTGTCCTTATGGCATTAACTAACTAGTGAGAGGAGATCAACAATAATCACAATAAAAGTATGCATTTTGTTAGAAAGTGATACATGCTCTGGAAAAAATACAGATCAGTAACAGGTATGTGAGGAGAGGGGGTGAAATCTTAAATCAGATAATCAAGTAGGTGTCACTGAGACAGCGGTTTATGAACAGAGACTTGAAGGATGCAAGTGTGTCATCAAGAATCTGTCTCTATTTTTGATGTTTGACCTCTGACAGCTTTCAAGTTACACCATCCCTCCCTTTCTGCCCCACATGTGGGCAAGATGATGGTGCCAGGGAGAAGTTCAAAGCACATGAGTCTCAACACCTGCTAGAAGGAGACCATGCAACCCATGCAGTCACCGGGGTTCTGCGTTGACGTGGTCTCCACATTTGCTTTAATGTCTTTCTGTTAACATCTTGAAATGCTTAATCGCTTTTGAATCAGGGGCCCCATATTTCGTTTAACTGGACCCTGCAAATTCTATGGATCTTCCTTTCTCCGGATTCTGAAGTAGCACTCTGAGCAGTTCTAATGTCTATACTCAACCCTGTCCTTCCAGGTTGTTAACAAAGGTAACAGTTTTTAACTTTTGAGATAATCAATGATAACTTTTGAGATACATTTTGAGACAATTGTAGATTCACAAGCAGTTGTAAGAAAATCTTCAGAGAGATCCCAGATACTTTTCCCCCACTTTCTTCCTGTGGAAACATCTTACATCAAAAGTATCTTTTCCCAAGGTATGAAGATAGAGCATCTTTTCTGAAGCAACCTTGTTAGTTTCATTTACATTTTAAATATTTAGATAAGTGGTCCTCATTTTGCTCTTGGTTTGATCTGAAATGTTAGGATTCAAGCCACCACCATTATTTTTTGCAGCAAAACGTAAGAACAAAATTTATTCTCTTCACTTCTCTCAGACTCACCTTGTCTCAGACTCATGACTTCACAAAAGCTGCCCTTGTTAAGGTCTCCAGTGACCTTGGCATAGTTAGATTCAGTGGGCAATTCTCTATGTAGCTGCCTTTTCGGCAGCATTAATGGAGTTGATTTCTGCCTCTCCCTGGATGTATTCCTGCTCCTGGCTTCCCTGCATTGAGCTCTCCTCGTTTTCCTCCTGTCTCATTCGGCATTCGTGAATTCATGCTGGTTTCTCTTTATTCCCTGAATTCTGAGCTCAGAAACTCAATTCTTGCACTTGGTTCTTCTCACTCTTAAGTTTTCATTCAGACTCATCATCTGTGAATGGAGGACTACCAAATCCCTCTCTTGAATTTCGGATACGTGCATCCAACTACCTGCCTGAGGAATACTCATATCATCACTTCATACCAATAGAATCTCATTTCTTAAACCAAGGTTAAAGGCAATAAACTATTATAAAGAAAATGACAATTGCGTTAAATAGTAATTACTTGACCCATTTGTTAATCATTACCCAAGAGCTGCTAAAAAGTTTCTACTTTTGTTTCTAGATTAAATTTTGTTTTATTCTTCTACTTTGAGAACTTCAGGAATAATTTGAGATACACGTTTCTTCTACTCCAACATGAAATATGTATTTTAAAATTGGATTTTCTATTTTTACATTATTTCCAGTCATCTGTAGCTTTCAACATTTTGAATTAAATTTTATTTAAAAATATCTCACAAATCCAATCAATTTATTAAATTTTGTGAGAGTTATCTATTTTTTTCTTTTCATGCTTATTCCTCTAAATTGAATCCAGAAGGAAACTGTTTCTTTTTACATACACGAAGCTTATTTCAATGTCAGTACTCTAACCTGACTCTCCAAGTTGATGGCTTAGAAGAGTGAGAAAGCAATATTCAAAAAATACTGAAGTAAAAATCAACCAATTCTGCTTATGTGAAAATTTTGCTCAGGGTCCTTGTAGTTCTGCCTGGCACCACTACCCATGTGGGGCAACCAGTTAACAAGGATTTCTAATCAATCAGAAGAATGAAATTGTTCCACTTGATGGGATAATCTAGGTATCATAGAAATAGGTTAAATGAGATCAAAGTGCTATTATTTACCTTTTTTTAAACTTCCATTGAAAACACTTTTCTCTGGTTTAACTCAATATGCATAGGCAACTCAGTATGAGGAGTGAGTGATGAAATTGCTAACGAGCAGAATAATCCAGAAAGAGATCATTCAAAACAAAGCAAAAAAGAAAAGAAAAGGAAAACATGAGTCCTCAATGAAGGGGAACAGTTAACTAAGGGAACATCCCAACCATAAGTGGGGTCTTCCAGGAAAAAGCCAACTGGGTCTCTGGAGATCCTCTTCAGCACCAGATGTGAGGGGCCAGCCCTCATTACAGGAGCCCAGAGTGGGAAGAGGGAGTCTACCTTCTCTGGAGCCTCTCTCCTGCTCTGTACATCAGAAGCAATGGGAGTAAAACTCTAAGGCCATGAAAAGCCAGCTGATGAAGACAATATGACCATAACAATAGCATTTTTTCTCTTTTTTGGTGAATATAAAGACAACTCATGCTTATCGTGAAAAAAAAATTAATGGAGAAATTCATAATGAAGAACGTGATAACCACTTATCTGTGTGCAGTTGGCCCTCCATACCTGTGGGTTGTGCACTTGTGGATTCAACCAACCATGGGTCAAATGTTTTTTAAACAATGGAGAGTTGCATCTGTACTGAACATTCACAGACCTTTTTCTTGTCGTTGTTTCCTTAACAACATAGTATAACAACTGTTTATGTAGCATTGACATTGTATTAGGTATTCCAATCATCTAGAGATGATTTAAAGTATATAGCAAGATACACGTAGATTACATGCAGGTGCTACATTTTTAATAAGGGACTTGAGCCTCCATGGATTTTCGTATCCATAGGGAGTCCCAGAACCAATCCTCCATGGATAACGAGGGATTACTGTACAAACTTCCAGTTGTTTTTCAATGCATACTTGTATAAATATACAAAATTAGGATTATATCCCATACATATTGTTTTACAACCTGTGCTACTCATGTATATCATAATATAATTACAATATGAAAATTTTTATGAGTATCTCGTAAACATTTTTCCATTTGTTGAAATAGGCATTGAAAAGGCCATAAGATTCAAGAGGCTTCATTATAGCTATGGAAAATTCATTTGATTATTCTTCTATTGTGAGATGTTTGTGTTGCTTTCGTCTTTTTACTGATGTGAGAGTCTCATGGCAATCTCTGTCCCCAACTTTTGTAAACCTCTTTTATTTCTTTAATTTGGAGTGAAATGGTATGCATGTTTTAAAAGCTCTTGCTAAGTATATTTCTTTGTCACATTTATACAAGTGTACATGCCCATCAGTCAGAGAAATAAGAGGGCAAATACATAATTATTTTTGTCAGTTTGGTAGATGGAAATAATATTGTTTTTAATTTTTTATCAAAATTACTTTTTATGTGTGAAATCTATATCATTTCTCCTTTTATGAGTTCTTTCATCTTTTGTTTGAGATTGTCTTTTTCTTAAGCACTCTTTTTTAAGTTCAGGGTACATGTGCAGGTCTGCTTATATAGACAAACATATGCCATGGGGGTTTGTTGTACAGATCATTTTGTCACCCGAGTATTAAGCCTAGTATCCATTAGTTATTTTTCCTGACTCTCTCCCTCCTCCCATCCCCCACCCTCTGATAGGCCCAAGTGTGTGTTGCTCCCCTCTATGTGTCCATGTGTTCTCATCATTTAGCTCTCACTTACAAATAAGAATAGGTGTTATTTGGTTTTCTGTTCCTGAGTTAGTTTGCTAAGGATGATGGCCTCCAGCTCCATCCATGTTCCTGCAGAGGACATAGTCTTGTTCTTTTTCATGGCTGCATAGTATTGCATGCTGTACATATGCCACATTTTCTTTATGGAATCAACCTAATGCCCATCACTTGAACACTCTATATGTTTAGCAGCACTTAGATGCTCTACACATATCTTGGTGGATAAAGTCCTGTTAACTTTAGGGACTCAATCAATTATGGGAGCTCAGTGGCCCCTAGATTGATTGCTAAAAATTAGCTCCCTACAAAACATTTTCTCTGAGTTACTTCTGGGAGTCCCCAAAAAAGTGCCTCACACAAGCCAACGATCCCAGTTGGTGAGCTGCCATACCAGCTTCTGTCTGGCTTCCTCTGTGCATCTAGCTCTGGCTCCTGCTTGCCCATGTCTACTGTCAAGTCACAGTATTGGGAAGCCACACTGCTGCCACCAACAGTCAAGGATACCCTGAGGAAGTCAACAGAAAAACTCTTCTTTTGGGTGGAAAGAGTGGTGCCAATTCCATAGACTCTGCAATGCTGTTCTAATGTTGCAAGAATTGTCCATGCTGCGCTCAATGACTCACACCTGTAATCCCAGCACTTTGCGAGGCCGAGGTAGGAGGATTGCTTGAAACCAGGAATTTGAGACCAGCCTCATCTCTACAAATAATTATAAAAATTGCCTGGGTGTGGTTCTGCATGCCTGTGGTCCCAGCTGATTGGGAAGCAGAGGTGGGAGGATCGTTTGCACCCAGGCAGTTGAGGCTGTGGTGAGTGGTGAAATGCCACTGCACTTAAGTCAGGGTGACCAAGTGAGACCCCATCTCAAAAAAAAAAAAGAACTTTGCAGGCTTCTAGAAATAGGAAATGGGCTCTTTTTTATTATTTTACACTGTATCTGATTTCCTAGGCCTAGAAGAATTTCTCCTAGGGCTTATGAGTCTCATAAAGTTTCTTGTGAACTTTTCAAGTCATGAGTCCCCCAAAGCTCCTGGTTTCGCCTAAAATACAGGAACACACATTTAGACCTCCTTCTCTGATCTTTGCCTTTTTCATGCCTCCCATCCATGTTGCCTTCGCTATGACTGGGCGTAGCAGAGAGTAAACTCTTACTGAAATTTGTGTGACAGAGCAAATTGCTGGGGAAGGAGAGGTAGAGCCACTGTCTGTACTGAAGCACCTCTGGAACTCAGCTTAAATAGCCAGATCTGCCACGTTATACAAGCACACTGACCCCTTGTCCCTCACAAATGTTGTAAATCTTATCTTTCAGTTGCTTCCATTACGATTTATTAGGTAGAAGTATGTCATAATTTGCATCTTCATGAATGAAATTAGGGAGCTGACTTCTCTTTATGGAAACAGTGAAGTATTATGAAACTACACTGCTACAGAACACCTAGAAAGGCTAGACAAAAATAACCTTAGCTGCTTTGAAATACATAGCTAAGCTCAAAAGAAAGTAAGGAAATTCTCAAGGCCACAAAATAGAGAATAGATATTCACTCAGTTGTGTTGGGTGAGTTGGAGGCGGGGAGAAGGGGGAAATAGGGCATGCCTTTCTTGGTAACCAACGACCATAGGCATGGATTTTAGGGGTCAGAGGAAATAAGTCCTTGGGGTGTGCGTGATGATGGGGCGAAATCCCATCTCAGTACAGTCAGCCCTATTGAATAGGCATGCAAAACAGACACTCACCAGCAAATAGATAGCAAAGAGGTTGTCTTCTGGACTCTTGGTGGAAAAAAAACTCTTCCCTTAAAACAATAATAGTATTTCTCTCATAAGGTTTTAGTTTGTTGTTTCTATACTTGGAATCCGCCCAAGAAGGAAAGTGACAACAAACATTTATCCCTGTCTAGTACCACTCCTAAATGCCCAAAACCTTCTAGAAAAGGCACTTTTAATCCAGGACATTCAAGACTTTCATAAATCCCCATAGAGCACAAACTCACAATCTACATTTAAAAATCACAAAAAGAACAGGCTACCATGTGCAAACATCAGCAAAAAATACAAACAGCAGATTCAGATACGAGAATAATAGGGTAGTGACTAAAAAATCAGCATGCTTGAGATACTCATGACACAACAGAAAATAAGTCCATTCTACCGAAAGATTATGTAAATTCTAGTAATAAAAATTATGTCCATTGAAAATAAAAGCTTATTGGGCAAGTTAAAATAGTGAGTTAAACCAGAAACATCCAAAATGTGGGCTTTGAACAGTTACATAAAGACTTATTCACCAAATTAATATCATTTTGGATATCAAATGCTGGTCTAACATAATTCTGTGTGGATGCCCGTTTTGGAAGACTTAGATGAAGATCAAATGACAGGAAAAGATCTGATAGCCTTAAAGAGATTTCCCAGGAATTCCTGGTTGGTAGGTTCACCCATAGTCTAGATACGGAGATTTAGAGATAAACATCATATCCATGCTGAATTACATCTTTAAACTAATTATAGGTTGCATTCTAGATATTTATGCTAAACATTAAAGAGATGTACATAATGCAGCAGTGACTGCTCATGTTCTGCAATATAAACTTCCTCTACGTCTTTAGCAATAAAAACCCTCCTCTGGGGACTCTGACATCCTACAAAAATAAGTTTATTCCTGAGATTAAATTCTGTATAATAGGATTGAATGAAATGATGCGTGAAATCTCCAAGTTGTGCCTTACGTAACAGGCAAGGTGATAACAACCACCTTACCCCTTTCCTATTGGCTGGAAAGCAGATATGGTGGTGAGAAATATTGGGCCATGAAAACCAGAAAATCACTGAGGCAAGGTAAAATGACAAGGAGAAGGAACCTGAGTGCCCCGTGACCTTGTGGAGCGCAATTACCACTTTAGATGCAGATAGGAGAAAGCAATAAACTCATTTTGTGCTTAGGTCACTGCATATTTGGATCATTCTCATGCACAGCTGAATGTACATGGCGGAATTTGGTACTTGGAAGAGAATGTTGTGGGTGGCATTTGTTAGAATCCAGCTGGCCACTCTGATGTCATTGGCTTAGACAAAGCATCTGGACAGTGGACAGCAAAAGTGCCGATTCTCGTGGGTAGAAAGCTGGTGACCTTTGTTATAAAGTGACAAAGTATCTAATGACACTGTCATCTGCATTATCTTGGGATGTAGAACACATGGCATGACCGACATTAGGGGAAATGATCAGGAAATTCAGAATGTTGATGTTTTCTTGCTGACATTTGACATTTGAGTGAAGTCCTCATGAGAGAGGCAAATTTAGGCTAGAGGTGGCTGAACATCAAGCAAAAGGAAAGAGAACCAAAGCTCTGCTAAGTTAGATCCTCTCATAACAAGAACATTCTCATGGCCCACATAGTCAACTTGGATTGGATACGAGCTCTCTTGGGACTTTGCAAGTTTGATAAAGCCAAACCTTATCCAAAACTCAAACAGTGATAAGAGGTGGCTCAGAATAGACTGCAAGGGGGAGGAGATAGAACTGTGTAATCCTGTTTTGCTAACTCTTCCCAAACATGGAATTTTCTGCCAGAAAATGAGAGACCAGAATAAGGGGATTTCCTTCCTGCAAAGACTATGTTCCTGACACTCCCACGGGAGTCACCATTAACTAGAGAGGACTTTCAACAGTACACAGAGGCCAGGAAATAAAAATGCAAAATTTCTGGTTTAAATGACAGTTGCCTGCTAAGTTTTTGAGGAAATTGTATTGCCAAAGCAGTCACCAGAGAAGCTTGATTAGTAACTCAGGCCACCCCGCTGGGGGTGAGTGGCAAAGGCTGTGTGTGCCCCAGCTGAACCGAGCCATGCACTCTGATATGGGTTGGCTCTGTGTCCCGATTCAAATCTCACCTAGAATAGTAATCCCCATGTGTTGAGGGAGGGACCTGGGGGGAGGTGATTGGCTCACATGCGTGGTTTCCTCCATGCTGTTCTCACGATAGGGAGGAAGTTCTCATGAGATCTGGTTGTTTGATAAATGTCTGGCAGTTTCCCCTGCGCACTCTTTCTCCTGCTGTCATGTAAGATGTGCTTTGCTTTGCCTTCGCCTTCCACCATGATTGTACGTTTCCTGAGGCCTCCCCAGCCATGAGGAGCTAAATCAATTAAACCTCTTTTATTTCTAAATCAGTTAGTCTCAGGTAGTCTCTTTATAGCAGTGTGCAAATGGAGTAATGCACACTGTTACATACTCCTAGTGATCTCCTTCCAGAGAGTTTCCCAGGGGATACCAGATGGAGTGACTTCCTTCTCACAGCAGGGGCTCTTGGGAAGCGTGCATTCACTAGCAGGGATCTACCTGCCATTTGTCTGCCACTGAAGTTTCTGTTCCTACTCTACCATTCCATATCAGATCCAATGGGTAAATAGAAAACTTGTCTTTTAGTTTACAGCTGTTCCACCGAGAGGAGCAAGCCTGGACACAGTGAATATCACTGTATGTCAGGGAAGGTCATGAATTTGAAGGTGAAAGCCGTAGCAATAAGACATACAGAGATTGCCTCCCTTAGGTTGGGGATATATGAGTTCTTTATGTGAGATGAAAGGTAAGCACAGATATTGGATGGCCAGGGAGTCAACTAAGAAACCTCTAGTTAGCCCTCAGTGACCACTGTTTCTTCTATAAGATATAATACTGTATACTATATTTAGCTGAGCGCATGGTGACCCACAATCTAGGTCTGCCTAAACAAGTAAGTTCTGGCCAAGGAAATGCATGTGTGCCATCCATGGCACATTTGTGTGGGGAAGAGTATGCACTCCACTTCTCCTTTTTCTCCTCCCTCCTGGCTGGAATTTTCTAAAGCAATGCAAGATATTGATGAGGATCATGGTATACTGCAGTGGAAGGACTGGCCTTCATGCCAGGAGACCAGGCAGCAGATGCAGCTCTGTCCCCACGTGGCTCTGCAAAGCCGGGCGGGACGCATAATCACTTCAGCCTCAATGTCCTCATCTGTATGATGAGGTTTAGGATCAATGATCTTGAAAATCCCTTCTAGCTCTCAAATCCTATCCTGACATTAACAAAGTAATATTAATTTTGTTCTTTCATAATCTGCAATTATACATTCTCGTCTTCAATTCCATCTGCTTGCTGACCTCGGGAATGTAAGCCATGAAACTTGGAATAAAAATGCTTAGAAGTTAAGTTTGCCTTTTCGTTATGAAATAAAATTAAAGTGCCGAGAGTGTTTTGTCAGTTCAAATTAACATTTGGACGCAGGAGAGCCCTGATTTGTGTCTATGGAAGGCAGCGAGCAGTCTTTTTACTCTGCTGCAGTGTTCACAATTTTCTCAGAGTTAGGAAAAATAAAAAAGTACGCTTTGAAACCAAATGAGGTTTTCTTTTCTCAATCCAAAATAGTTGGGAGGATTTTCAATTTCCCACCTGTTTTTCTAAATAAAGTGAACCACGAGGCTCTGGTTCAGTCACAGCACTGAGATTTTAAATGGCCCACTCACTGCCTTGCATCTGGCTGTTTACCCAGGGAGGAAATCAGTCCTGGAAGTTATCTTCTGCTCAAGTTATGTCTAGCTAAGTCCAGTCAGCCTGATCCCCATCATTTTTAAGAGCTGCTTTTGCCTGGACTGGTAGTGCCTTCTGTAAAATCCCGTAACCTACAACTTCTTTTGCCACTCATCTCTAAGGAACAATATCTTGACAGGCAAGAGCTGCTTCTTATGTAGTATCATAACTTGGGGCAGGCTACATTTAATGTGACTTGGGCAAAACTCAGGACAATCTTAAAGTGTATAAATGTGTGAACTGGGGAAAATGACTTACTGTGCTCTACAAACAAGTTGCCTATATTAGGTAATAGCATTCTCTGAGCTACAGCAATTTACTCCAATCCTGAGTATTTCCATCATATTTTAAAATTAATGGAGCTGGGTGTGGTGACTCAGCCTGTAATCCCAGCACTTTGAGACACTGATGCAGGTGGATCATAAAGGTCAGGAGTTCGAGACCAGCCTGACCAACGTGGTGAAACCCCGTCTCTACTAAAAATACAAAAATTAGCTGAGTATGGTGGCAGGCACCTGTAATCCCAGCTACTCAGGAGGCTGAGGCAGGAGGATCGCTTGAACCCAGGAGGCAGAGGTTGCAGTGAGCCGAGATCACACCACTGCACTCTAGCCTGAGTGACAGAGCGGCACTCTGTCTCAAAATAATAATAATGAGAACAACCTAACATAGCATTACAGTCATTCATTTTATTTTCATTCCACAAGCAACCATCGTTGAGCTCTTAGGACACAGAAGTACCATCTCAGACACCATGAATACCAAGAAGATAAAACATGGTCTTTGTCCAGAGAGGCTGCAGGACAAAGGAGTCTCTAAGTCATTATGACTTAGAGGAATGATAAGATTACACATCAATGTTGACTTGCTAGCAGAAGATAACCTGCAGGCTGTGTTTGTTAATGTTCCTTTAGGCAGTGGCTCTCAAAGCATAGTCCCAGGACCCATGGCATTAGCGTCACCTAGGAATGGCTAAAGATGCAAAGTGTGGGCCCCATCCAAAGCCTCCTGAATCAGAAACTCAGGAGGTTGTTGGGCTCCGGTCTGATTTTAGAAAGCCCTCCTGATGTTTTTAAAGCATGCTCCAATTTGAGAACCACCGGGCTAGAGCAGGGCTCAGCAAACTGTAACCTGGAGGCCAAATCTGATCTGGTTTTGTAAATAAATGGTCATTGGAACACAATTCACTTACATATTGTCTAGAGTTGCCACAGAGACTGCACGGTTCACAAAGCCTCAAAGCCTCACACGCTTGCTCTCGGCCCTTTATGGGAAAAGTTTGCCAACCTGGCCCTCCTGCACCATGAAGGTTTCGGGGAAGAGCCAGTCTCTGAAGCTGGCAATGCCACCATCCGACTCCCAATTATGCCTCCTAGCTGTTTCATCATGGGGCAAGTTACTCAACCTCTCTGTGCCTCAATGTTCTTATCCATAAAGTGGAGGTAATAACATTCCTTAGCACAGACAGTTAATCTGAGAGATCAATTGGTTAATATTTTAAACCTCTCAGACTAGAGCCTGGCCAGCAGGAAACAATACCTGTTAGTTACCAACATATGAAAGGCATATTGTGAGACACTTCACTAGGGAATGCCACAGGCCCTAGATGTTTATAACTTCATTGATACTGTCACCACATAGGGATGAATCTGACATTATGTCCACACACCCCATGGGGCTCCAGGGGATGAAACAGAAGGCAGTCCAGCTCACTTGGTGTTTAACTTGGTGGAGGCTGGAAGGTGTGGCAGAATTTTCTGGGAGCAGGGCATCTATATAGGCCATTCTGCAGTTGCCCAAGATGCTAATTTCCTGCATGAATTGAAATGATATTATCTAGAGGTGGGGGAAGGGTGAAGTAAACATTATTGTAGCTCTTATGCTGGGATGATTATATAATCATGTCTGTGCTGATTGAGCTGGGAAGTTGGGGTAGGAGAGAGAAAACAAAGGTTAATGGGGTATCCTTCTGCAGTTCATATCCCAGAGAGGGCCCCTTCCCCCAAGCACAAGGCTGTGAAAGCTGATCCTAGCAGAAGAGAAAAGGTGTGTGTGTGAGTGAGAGAGAAAGACCTGTATAATTTAGGTAGTCCCTAAAGAAATAAATCTGGAAATGAGAATTTTGCAGGAGACATTTCTGATAAGCAAAACATTTTACAGAAATAAACTGATAAAAGTTGATATTTTATCAATAAATTGATAAAAGTGAATCTTTGAGCATGATAAGCAAATACTAAGACCCTTTTGTGATTATGTAAGATACTGAATAGAAAAACATGTTTCTCAATATAGTCCAGGATGGACTGAGTTGCTTTACAGGACACACAAAACCAGAATTCCAGAGCCTTCGAGATGGCCAGATAAACACAACTGGAGACTAAAGTCTTTGTTCTCTTGGGCCACTTTTTCCTCAGGACTGTTGGAATGATCTGCGCTTTAAAAATGGGTGAGGTTTGGTACTGAAAATAATCTGAAGTCCATGGTTCTTGAATAGGCTGTGCATCAGATGCACCTGGAGAACATTTTTGGAATCACAGGCTTGGGCCCTACCCCTTGGAGACTCTGATTCACTACAGATAGTGTCAGCCTTGGCTTGTGGATATTGAAAAATTCCCAAGATACTTTCTGATTAGTCATACTGGTGAAGGGTCATACCTAGCCCCCTTGAGGGGAGTTATTGGAGATTAACATAACATTCCATTGTATAATTGTTACGTTTACTGTGTTGAAACTTGTATAAGCAGTTTGGTACTGGAAAGAGAATGGAGTTTGGAGTCACATAGTCACAGATTCCGTTGGTTATTAGTTTGGGATTTACTTTTTAGAGGTTCATTCTCTGAACCACATTTTCCACATCTATAACGTGATTTTGCTTGTGGCTGTTGTTTATTGAACATCCTGTGTCACATTGCTTCGTTCATGGAAGTTTCTTTTTGCTGACTTAAACATCTATACTGATCCCACCTCTAAGATGCTGGCCGTTTGTCCTCTCCTTGAACAACAGTAATTCCACTGCAGCCCTTATTATCATGAACACATCTTGGACCACAAGTAACTATTAGGATTCCGGACCTCATCTAGTCCTCCAATCTGTTGAAACCATGATCCTTTTTGTCCCTGTGCTATCCTTGTTAGCTTACATTGTGTGACCATCCTTAAAGTCACCTCCCTGTAAACATCCTTGACTTTTCTGTTCCTCTCTCCCGTTTGCCTGGGGAAACCACCTCTTGGTTGGAATCACTCATCCATGTTATCTGCATCTGTGCCTGAGCTACTGCTGAATGTTGCTAGAGAAAATCCCACAAACATGCTGTTGGTGATGACCATGAGCCTTGACTGGTCATCCAACACAGCATGGAGATTCCACTACACTTGCCCGTAAGTTTGTTTTCCTGATTTCCAAGGTGTTGATTTTATAGTTTCTCTTCTCTTTTCTAACATTCATGTCTTTTCCCTACTCCCCACCCAAATCTAGCCTCATACTTCATTACTAAAACATAAGTCCCCAGGGCAGCAAGCATTTGAATAATTTGCACCACTGAAGATTCCATTTCTGCCTGTACGTGGTCTCCTCTCCTTGGTTCTTGACCATTTAAGGGGGTCCTGCTGTTTCCAAACAAAATCTTATGAACTCTTACCGCTCCAAAGCCTTCGTTCCTGGAGTTATCTTATTTCTCTATTATGTAGACAATTTCTCACTGTCCATGGAGGTATCTGAACTGACATATAAACATGCTTCCAATGACCCACTGTGAAATATAACCTTCTGTGCACAGGTCCAGCTGCTACCAGCTTCTTCGTTTCTCTTCAGGACGAAACTGCTTTAACGCCTTTCCACCTCCTGTCCACACTTTCTTACTTCCTATTAATCCCCTCTATGGAATTATAAAATCTTCTGAGCATACAGAACAGGGTAATAATCTAATGAACACCCACCAAAGCCTCTCTGTCTGATCTTAACATTTTCCATTATTTGCTTCATATCTTATTCATTTTAGTGGAAAACAGAATCAAAGATAAAGTGGATGGCCTTGTTGATCTTTGCACAATCCCCCTTTTCCCTCCCTTGCCATATTTACTGCATTTATTATTTACCGTTTCTGTGCTATTTTACTGCTATGCATGTATCCATAAAATATAGATCTGCTTTTTGGTTTACATACTTTATATAAACTGGTAGTATACTACATGTCCCTTCTGCAACCTTGTCAACTGCACTGCACGGAATGTACATTTTAGACATTGCAAGATTGGCCAAAATGCCTTCCCAAGTGATTGTACCAATTTACACCTCTAAAGGTCCCCTTGCCAACATTTGATAACAGCTGGTATTGTCAGAGTTTTTCATTATTGCTAATCTGATTGGTATGATGTGATGCATCCTAGTTTTAACTGACTTTCCATGATGATTAGGAAGCTTGTGTTACATTCTTTTACTTATTGGCCATTGAGGTTCTTGTTTCATTTGTACAGTTTTTGCTTGGTCCTCTTCCAGTGGATTGGTAGGACTTTGAAAATATATTTTGCCTACCATCTTTTGTCATTTGTATGCACTGAAAATTCCCCTAGGCTATGGCTTGTTTTCAAGTTGTATATCATCATATGGAAGTTCTAAACTTTAATGTTGTTTGCTGTATTTATTTATTTTTCTTTATGGCTGGTCTTTATATCTTGTTATAAGAACTGCTTTCCCATCCAGAGGTCATACAGTTAGTGTCTTGTACATTTTCCTAAGTGTTTTAATGTTTTGCTTCTTGCTTTTGCATTAAACTAATTAGAAATTGTTCTATAAATAGCTTAAGGGGGAGGCACTAATTCACTGTTTTTACATATGAGTAGTAAATTGTCTACAGACACTGGACTTCAATTTGTGAGAGCTACAGCATGGGCTGTGCCCAGCAAAGCAATGGGGGTAGGGCTGGTGGGACCCTTGGATATCCAACCCTTGCCCAAGTGTATACAGAGGATGAATATGGACTCAAAAGAAGACCATTCTCGAGCCTCAACATTGGACAGTTTGCCTTCTTGGGTTTTGGACTTCCAGTGGGCCTGTGACCCTTTCTTCTCGTCCATTTCTCCCTTTCAGAATGAGAATGTGTATCCTATACTGGCACCACTGTTGTATTTTGCAAGCACATCACTTGTTTGATTTCATAGGCTCAGAGCTGGAGGAGTTTGCCTTAGGATGAATTGTATCTTCAGTCTCAGCTGTATCTGATATAGATCATATTTAAATGAGAATTTAGACTTAGACTTTAAAGTTAATGCTGGAACATGGCCCCTCTATTGAGCACCTTCTTTCCACAGTAAGCCATCATGCCTCTTTTGTCACATGTCACTCAAGAGGGAGTCTTTGGGGGTCTGATTATGGCTCTGTTTGTTATTCTCTGTGTCTATCCCAGGGTCAATATCTCAATGTCTTAATTTCTATAGCTCTATGAACAATATTGATATGATGCCCACCAACCTTGTTCATAATCTACAGACTCATGGAAATTTGTGTTTGCTTTGCTTATGAATTTTAGGATCTTAGGTTTCATAAAAAGGCATTTGAGATTTTGATTAGATGTACATTGTATTGAAAGATAAATTTGGGTAGCATGGATATTTCTGAATGAATATTTTATATTCAAGATATTATGTACTGAATCTTCCAGTACATTAATGTGGAAGAGCATACATTTATTTAGGTCTTCTTTAGGATGTTTAAATTTAGCTTTATAATTTTTTCACAAAAGTCTTTCAGAACTTAATATAATTTCTTTATAATTGTTGATATGCAGATTTTCTTAAGTATTTTTATTAGATATAATTATATCATCTGAAATTAAAAGTTAATTTTTCCCTTTTCAATCACTGTTTAAATGTTGAAGATAAATGTCTACAAAGAGATTTGATTTGTCCTTACAGATATTTCTTTTCAGCAACAGTGATTGAAAATACAGGTTGTCTTGATGTTCTCTTTCAATTGAATGCCTATGACTTTTCACCACTAAATATCAAGGTTTTGTTGATTTGTGTGTGTGTGTGTGTGTGTGTGGTAGACAGTCTGTCAACTTAGGTAAATTTCCTCCTATTCCTAGTTAGCTAAGAGGTTTTTTTGGAATCACAAACACATGTTTAATTTTATAAAAGCATATTCTGCAACTGTTGAAATAATCATATGGTTTTTCTTCTTTATTTTCTTGATGAGGTGATTTATATTAGCATATTTTCTAATGATAAAACATTCTTGAATTTTGTGGTGTTTGGCCTGTGATTTTTCTATTCCCTGGAATGCTGATAATAAAATAAGGATTAATTTTGCCTTGGAAGCAGTGACTGGTGTACCCTCACCAGATACTGAATCTACTGGTGATTCAATCTTGGACTTCCCAGGCTTCAGAATCATGAGAAATATATTTCTATTGTTTATAAATTAACTAGCTAAAGGTTTTTGTTATAGCAACCTGGAATGAACTAAAACAGAAATTAGTAATGAGTAGTGGGGTGCTGCCGTACTGAATACCTGAAAATGTAGGAGCACATTTGGAACTGGGTAATAGGTAGAGGCTGAAAGAGTTTGGCAAAGTAGGCTAGAAAAAGCCTAGATTTGTTGCAGCACTGTTTATGATAGCAAAGACCTGGAACCAACCCAAATGCCCATCAATGATAGACTGAACAAAGAAAATGTGGCACATATGCACCGTGGAATAGTATGCAGCCATAAAAAAGGACGAGTTCATGTCCTCTGTAGAGACATGGATGAATCTAGAAACCATCATTCTCAGCAAAATGACACAGTAACAGAAAACCAAACACTGCATGTTTTCACTCATAGGTGGGTGATGAACAATGAGAACACTTGTGCACAGGGAAGGGAACAACACTTACAGGGCTACGTGGGAGGATGGAGGGGAGGGAAAGGGGGATGGCACGGGAGTGTAGGGGGGATGTAGAGGGATAACAGCAAACCACCATGGCATGTATGTACCTACACAACAATCCTGCAGGATGCAGGATGTGCACATGTACCCCAGAGCCCAAATACAATAAAAAAAAATGAAAATAAATAAATAAATGTTATGAAAGGGATGCACACATTTATCATTCACATGATAGCCCATGTCTGCTGTGTCCCTGCAACAGTTATGACAGCTCTCATCCCATGACTTTCCAATCATGTGTTCGAATCTGATTCCTCTTTTGGACTGGAAGTTACCAAGGATAAGAAATTGTTTTTTTTTTCCATCATTCTTGTCTCTAACATAAATCATAGGGCACAAGGCAAGCATTCAAATATTCACAGATATATGTGTGACAATTGTGACTTATTAATCGAGGATTAAATGTGTTGCTATTCCCTAACCAATGACCAGGGAATTATTGAGCAATTCAAAGACACTGGTCTTGAATAAAACATTTACCATAATCACCTGGCAAAGAAAAACCCTGTTCAAAATATTGGCGGGGGGATCATTAGTTGATGTCATAGGTTTCTTCAAGTTGGTCACAGTTCCTTGCCAATTGGCCGAAGTCATCCTTGGTGCCTTACATCACCAGGGTGCAAACATGATTCAAAGGTTTCTGATCACATTTGGCCTGGAAAATGTATCCCACAAGCTCAAAACTACTAAGAGTATTGTTAAGAATACAGATTGCCTCCTTCAGTAAAGTATTATTTTCTTTCCCCAAATAGAAGCAAGTTAAACATGTGCTTCCTTTTTACATTTACCAGGGGTCTCTGGCTAGTTTATAGCCTTTTATACAGCAGGCTTTCTCTCAGGCCTCTTGCAAATCCTTTGCACTGGATTCCAAATGCTCTACTCCTAAGACTCCAAATCTGCACTGCTCTGGGTACTTAAGAGAGAGGTTCAAAGTGGGACACAGCTTCACTATCAATTAATCCTGACTGATCTTCTGCCAGAGGTGACATCCTATCCTCAGGGTTTGGCAGTGAGCCTGATGAAGATAAGAAATGCCAGACTGGGTCAGACCAATGGCCCATTCAGGCCATGGCAGTGTCTGACAGAGGCATCCAGAAACGTTTTGCAGAAAAGAGCTGTATTTGTTTCCTATGACATCAGTCATCAAAAATGTGCAAAGTCCTTCTGAAGCAGATGATCTTGGAGTGCCCCACCCAATTTCCATGCTAGCCTTTTCCAAGTTGATGGAGTCCTCATTTTGTTTAAGCATTCACCTGCCTACAGAAGGCTCAGGATTAAATCTTTTTTGCCTATGCCAGGGTGTCTCAATCTCTGCACTACTGACCAGATCATTCTTTGCTGAGTGGACTGTCCTGTGCTTTGTAGGATATTTTGCAGCATCCCTGGCCCCTACATGGTAGGTATTAGTAGAATCTCCCCACAAACACCTACCTGTGAAAACCAAAAATATTTTCAGACTATTACCTTCAGGGAGGGAAAGACAAAATTGTCCTCAGTTGAAAACCACTGCTCTAAGCCAATATGGTAGCCCCATTGCCTTTGTCATGATGATTTTAGGGGTGAGCATGTGATTCAGCTCTGACCAATGAGGCATGAGGGGAAGTCATCTTGAGGCCTTTTGAGAAATGTTCTCTCACTCCTAAAAAGATACAAAACTGAAAGCCTCTCTTCTTCTTCTGGTTGCTGGCATGTCTAGATCACATCTTATCACCATCCTGAGAATGCAGCCAATAAAAAAGGATGAAAGATATTTTTTAAGTGTTTTTTTCTTAAAGTCATGGCTCCCCAGTTAACCTAAGCAATCTTAGGGCCACCATACGTTAAAACTCTCCACTACATAAGATAATAAATGAAATTCATTTCATTATTGATGAGATAAATTTGAGTTGGGATTTTGTTACTTGCAGCCAAAAGCATCCCAATATATATACCTTCCCTCTTTTTCATAACAAACCTACTTTGCCTCTCTTGCTTATTAGTACTCAAAACATTGCCTTTCAAAACATTGCCATTCAATGCCATATAGGATGGTTTAAAAAGCCCTGGAATCTGAGGCAAACAGAGATAAGTTTGAGCAGCAGCTACACACACACAGCTCTTTCACTTAAATTCCTTCATTTCTTCCATGGTGATAACACCATCAATTCTGCACCCTTCTGAGATTGTATAAAGGTCAAATGAGATAGCGTGTATGAAAATGTGTAACAGGCTGAGCACGGTGGCTCATGTCTGTAATTCCAGCACTTTGGGAGGCTGAAGCAGGTAGATTGCCCGAGGTCGAGAGTTTGAGACCAGCCTCACCAACATGGAGAAACCCTGTCTCTACTAAAAACACAAAATTAGCCAGGCATGGTGGCACATGCCTGTAATCTCAGCTACTCAGGAGGCTGAGGCAGGAGATTCACTTGAACCTGGGAGGCGGAGGTTGTAGTGAGCTGAGATCATGCCATTGTACTACAGCCTGGGTGACAGAGCTAGACTCTGTCTCAAAAAAGAAAAGAGGGAAGGAAAGGGGAGGGGAGGGAAAAAGAGAAGAAAAGGCATAATAAACTCCAAGTGCTTTGTGAGTATCATTACATTTTCAGTCCCTACCACCCTTTAGAGGGGGCACATCTACACATTCACCACCCAACACACAGACATTCAGTTAACATTTATTAAGCCTAACAATATACTAAGTACTGTGCACATCAGTTGCTCTACCTTAGTGCTGTTGACAGTTTGAGCTGGATAATTCTGTGTTGTTTGAAGCTGTTCTGTGCACTCTAGGATGTTTAGAAGCATCCCTTCACTCCACCCTCTAGATGCCAGCAGCACTCACCTTCAGTCATGACAACCAAAGATGTCTCCACACATTGCCAAACAGGGAACATCTGTCCCTGAAGGATAAAATTACTTCTCATTGGAAACCATTGGTGCACACCCTAGTGACATACAGACTAAAAGATTTGTTTCCTGCCCTCAAGGAATGTACTTTCTTCTATAAATGATCATTTAGCTTTATAGCATAAAACAATCACAACCATTCTTTGGCAGCAGACAGACCTAAGCTCCACTCTCCACTAACTGTTACTGTCTCAATCTCAGTTTCTTCATCCAGAAAATAGGAGTGATGAAGTCTACCTCTCTGGATCATTTTCAGACTGCAGTAAGATAATGACTGCAAAACACCTAACAAAATGCCTGGCAAACAATTAGTTCTTAATACAATGTTAGTTTTGCATTCTATTTTCTTCTTGGTTCAAAGAATATTGTCTGGTTTTAGGAATTACGACCTCAGTTCCTGTTAATCTTCTTTACTTCGTTCTATGAACCTATAGACTTGAGTCTCATACCTTATATAGATGTTGTTGGTGTTTCACCTGAACACCCCCAGATCCTCTTACCGTTTCTGCAAAGCCACCCTGACTCTCAATAGCCAGCACCTGCATCTTTGTAAGACACCCTCTGAATATAGGACCCCACACTGCCAGCATGTATGGTGGGTCAGAAGTGTCTGAGGGCTAATATAACCTCTTCCACCTTGGAGAAGCCTTTAAAACATGACTAAAGGGCATAGGAATATAAATACCTCAGCCCCCCCACCCCTTGGCAGGAATAATTCTCAGGTATACATTTTACATTGATTCTCAGAGCTTAACTGCAGGGTTAAGTTTCAGTTGCCCACCTTGGTATCCCTGGCTTAGTAACATATGCCTCACTGGTGGACTCTCTCTCCTTTTATCACCTCTTCTCTCCCCTGCCTGTGCCCCTGCATGTCCCAGATAAACCAGGTGCACTCAATATTTAATCACAATCTGTTTCTGGGGGACCCAACTAAGATACTGTCCCTTTACTTTAATGATTAAGAGTTTAGACTCTATAGTTATATTTCCTGATTAGAATCCCTTTTCAAATGTGTTAATTTTGTAGCCATGGGTAAGTTATTTAGCCTATGACTCAGTTTTCTTTTTGTGAAATGGAGATAACAATACTTCACAAGGTTATAATGAGGGCTAAATGGGTTAATATTTGTTAAATACTTGAAATCGTGGCTGGTACCTAGTAAGCCCTCGATAAGCAATTATTCCTTTTAATTCCTTCATAATCAATCCTGGTCTCTTTGGCAGCCTGAGTCAAGTTTCTAGGACTTGGGAGAGCTGCCTACTATCTCAAGCCAACATATCAGGAATTATTTAAGAATCTAATTTTCAAAAACAGTCAACAGCAAGAAGAAAGCTTCTCCTATTTGCCCAAAGCATAATTCCAGACTTTGTTGGTGAAGACATATGTGGGGACATGTCGCCTGCAAACTGCTTGGATTTCTTCACTTGAATTAACATTCAGGAAATATGCCTGAATAAGTCTGCATTTGCTCAACAATCTCTCCTGGCCTGGGAAGACTAGAGATATCAGTGTCTCCAGAAACTGACACAGACCAGGTCTCTGCCCCCGCAGAAATGAGCATTCCTTGGGTTGTTGAATGGGTAAGGAGCATTCCATTCTGAAAGAGAGTAATACCCCACATATTTGGCCTCCCTTGGGGTGGTGCCAAAATGTCTCAACCCATAAAAGACTTCTCTCCCCATTTCCTTTCTCCACATCAACCTTATAGAATTTCTGTTTCCTAAAGCCATTCTACATGGCAGCTGGGATCAGTGGAAGCTCCAGGGCCAAATTCTATAAGCCTCCTTCCTGCCGACATGGAGGAAGGAGCCGAGGGAGGAATTTCTCTGGCCCCAGCCCCTGCCCATTCATGCATCAGAAATTTGCTGTCTCTATTCTAAGCTATTTACCTCCCAGTCGTTGCTATTCCAAGAAAGCCAGAGGGGAGGAAAATCTATAACAGTATTTTAATTTCCTGATATGACACATTCCATACTGCAATAACCCTTCTAAAGCTCAGGGTTCCTCTTGGCAAAAGCCCAGTGAATTTCAATGAATGATACCACCCAGAAAGAACAGGGTTTTGTTTTCTGGATGGTGGGATGACAATGAAAAGATGGATTGCTTATTTATTTATTTAAATTTATTTTTAATTTACATTTGAATACTCTGTGTTTACTCTGTCTCAGGCACTGTGCTAAGCATTTTAGACTCATTATCTCAAACGCTACCTTCTCAAGTTGGACCAGCATCGCCAGCTTATTTAAATGGGCAGCACCTTGCCCTGGACTCTTCCCCTCTGATTTTTTTTCCATTACACTTAGCACCCTCCAATACATTATATCATGACTTGTTTATCTGTCTCTCCTGATTAAAATGGAAGCTCTTTAATGGTAGAAAATGCTGTGCAATTTTTTTGTGAGCAGTGCCCACCTCATAGGAAGCATTTGATTAATATTTGCTGACCAAAAGGATGAATAAATGAGTCTCCTGGAATCTTTCTGATAGCCCAGTGGGAAAGTCATTTTTATCATCATTCCCATACTTATACTCCACCCATACCTCCATACCTGGTAGAGAGAATAAAGGTCTCCCAGTAGATGTCTATGTCCCAATACGAAAAACCTGGGAATATGTTACCTTATATGGCCAAGGAGACTTTGTAGAAGTGAGTAAGGATGGGGAGATTATCCTGAAGTCCCTGGTTCGGCCCAACGTAGTCAGAAATATTCTTCTAAGAGGGAGGTAGAAAGGGCAGAGGAAGACAGAGAATTGAAGATGCCACACTTCTAGCTTTGAAGATGAAGGAAGAAGCCAAGAGCCTAGGAATAAATGCAGGTGACCTCTAAATCAGTGATCTCTAACCCCAGGCTACAGACCTGTATCGGTCCCTGACCTATTAGGAACTGAGCCACACAGCAGGAGGTGAGGGGCAGGTGAGCAAGTGAAGCTTCATCTATATTTGTAACTCCTCCCCATTGCTCACATTACTACCACCTGAGCTCCGCCTCCTGTCAGATCAGCAGTGGCATTAGATTCTTACAGGAGTGCAAACCCTATTGTGAATGGCACATACGAGGGATCTAGGTTGTGTGCTCCTTATAAGAATCTAATGCCTGATGATCTGTCACTGTCTCCCATCACCCCCAGATGAGACCATCTAGTTGGAAAAACAAGGAAAACAAGTTCAGGTATCCCACTGATTCTACATTATGATAAGTTTTATCATTATTTCATTATATATTACAATGTAATAATAATAGAAATAAAGTACACAATAAATGGAATGCACTTGAATCATTCCCAAACTATCACCCCACCCCCAGCCTGTGGAAAAATTGTCTTCCACGAAACTGGTCCCTGGTGTCAGAAAGATTGAGGACTACCACTGTAGAGGCTGAAAAAAGGCAAGGAATCATATTCTGCCTGAGAGTTTCCAGAGGAGCACAGCACTGCTTTCACATTCCCATACTTATAACCCAGTAAAACCCATTTTGGACTTCAGTCTTCCAAAACGTGTAACTTACATAAGACAATAAATACGTGCCACTTTAAGCCATGAAGTTCATGGTAATTTGTTATGGAAGCAATAGGAAACTAATAGACCCATTACTCAGATGAGGAAGCTAAGACTCAACAGCATGTCCCAGGCCCCCCAGGTGGTAGGATGATGTAGATGTAAATACAGTCAGCTTAACTCCACACACTTCCTCTTGTCCTCCATACAAAGTCAAGGGAGTTGATCAAACACAATAAGAAACACTGTGTGCAACCCTCAGTTCCTGGGATTTGGGTGCTATAAGGTCATGACTATTCCACCCTGCAATCTCTTCAGCACCTACTCTGTCCTTTGGCCTTAGTTTTTCCTCTCCATGGAATTCCCAGTTCAAATAACTGCAGTCAGCCATAAAAGTACAGAGATATGATCAAGACACTTCCTGCATGGATCTCAGAGCTTGATACAAAGGGGCTGTCATAAATAAGTAGTGATAAAAAACACTGGGAAGGAAAACTCCATGGGTACAGGGTGTTGCCTTTTCACAGGTGTATCTCCAGAGCCAAGATCAATGCCTGACACCACAGTAAGCGTTAAATAAATATCTGTTGAGTGAATGAATGAGTAGTAACTCAAAGTAGTTTTTAAAGTGCTCCAAGTATACAAAGCTGGAAGGAATTAATTCTGCCTTGCATGTGTGTGTCTGAGGGGATGTATCAGGGACAGGGGCATTTGAATAGAATGTTGCAGAATTCATAAAACTTCTCTCTCCAGGGAGAGAGAACTGCATGAGCAGGAACAACGAGGTAGTAAATACCAAGGAAAGCAGAGCATGCCAGGGTGAGTGCAATACTGTGCAGGTGGTGCAGAAGATGGGGCAGAGACACTGGCCAGACTCTGCCTGCTCTGCTAGGCTGGCCTGCTCCTGTCAGCCACAGGAACCAGCTCAGACATTCAAGCAGAAAGGTGGCATGATTAGATAGGTGTTTTGTAAAGACTACACTTGCACTGTTATGTGGACACCCTAACAATGTATTTTCATTGGTCAGATCACTGTCAGATACTAAAAAGTCTTGTTTGTGCTGAAAGATCTCAAACTATCTCTTTTCTGAACACTTCAACCAGGAAACTACAGAATCATAATGGCCCGGAAGGAAATGTCCCTAAAAGACAATAGTGGCCAACAGACAATGGCACACACGCCCAAAACAATGTCATCAGGAAATTCGAGAGGTCATTCAATCCTACTGTAAGAGGAAATTAACACAAAGATGATCCCAATGCTAGATGTATTCTCTTGATAATTCAAGCTCTTCTCCATCTGGAATAAGAGCGAAAAAGAAACAACTCTCTAAAGAGCTGATCACATTTAATCTTCCCCTAAAGACCTGTGGGGTGGACGTGCTATCTGAAGGAGACTGAGCCCTGTGGGCCAGATCTCACAGTTTTGCAGAGCTGGTGTTTGAACCTGGGCAGCCACAAAGCCTGTGTTCCTTCCCATGTTCTCCTTAAGTCCTTTTACATATCATGCACTTAACTTCCAACAGGAAGGGTCAAGTCCACAAGACCTAGGCCCTGTCCTTAAGGGATTGCCATTTGCCCCAGGGGACAGGAATGACGCTTGTTAGGCAGGGAGAGGGGTGAACTAAGATATTCTGACTTAAGGTTGTAGGGAGGGCAAGTGTGACCAGGGCTGGCTGGCAGGAAAGACTTCCTGGAAAATGTAGGTCCTGTGCTGGACATAAAGAAAAGATTTGTTGAGGCAGGAAGCCTCAATCATTAGAGCAAATTCTACCCAAAGTGGGAACTTCTCCTAAATGCAGATCCTGGCTCCATCGTTAGAAAATAGAGAGTGAGGCTGGGCGCAGTGGCTAACGCCTGTAATCCCAGCACTTTGGAAGGCTGAGGTGGGCAGATCACCTGAGATCAGGAGTTTGATATCAGCCTGGCCAACATGGTGAAACCCACTCTCTACTAAAAATACAAAAATTAGCTGGGCCTGGTGACACATGCCTTGTTGTTCCAGCTACTCGGGAGGCTGAGGCAGGAAAATGGCTTGATCCCGGGAGGTGGAGGTTGCAGTGAGCAGAGACGGTGCCAGTGCACTCCAGCCTGGGCAACAGAGTGAGACGCCACCTCAAAAAAAAAAAAAAAAAAAAAAAAAAAGAATACAGATAGCAAGTCTGAGTAAAACTTGGGAATCTGAACTTTGAACAAGCCCCATTAGTAATTCTGATACAGTTCAGGGCCACAACAGTACATGGAGAAGAGGAGTAGGGTGGAGACAGAAAGGTTTTACCTGAAACTTTCCAAACTCAGGAAGAAAATCAGATGACTGGGACAGATGGTTTCTGTAGGTGAGTAGCAGAGGTTCCTGTGGAAGAGGTGGTTTAATCTAGAGGACCTTAAATGTCAGGCTAAAAGGAAGATAATGTATTTTGTTGAACATCTACCACAGATCAGACTCTAATCTTGTCTAATCTTCACAACAACCCTCTATGAATATTCCCACTTTAATTTAATTTACCCAAAGTTGGGCAGCTAGTAAGAGAAGAACTGGAGTTTAAACCTGAATGTTTGCACCTCTAAAGCCCATGATTATTCCACTACACACCATCTCTTCTAAGGACTGTTGAGTGATAAATGAAGCAGAGTCATTGATGTCTTTTGCGCAAGTGGTGACAAGTTCATAGAGAGTTTTAGGAGGGCAAATATTGCACTAAGGTGGATTGGCCTGAGGAGAAAATGGAGCCAGGATTAGACCTCTTTGCCTAGTGTAAATCCTGCCAGCTGGCGTTACAACATCCTTGTGTTATCAGGGTCATGTGAAATGCAATAAAAGCTGTCATACAAGAGATGTATTAGTTGGTGCAAAAGTAATTCTAGTTTGCAATGGCAAGAACTGCAATTACTTTTGCACCAACCTAATACATTTTTTTTTTTTGAGACAGAGTTTCACTCTGTTGCCAGGCACCAGGGTGAAGTGCAGTAGTGTGATCTCGGCTCACTGCAACCTCCGCCTCCCAGGTTCAAGCAATTCTCCTGCCTCAGCCTCCCGAGTAGCTGGGACTACAAGCGCACGCCACCACGCCCAGCTAATGTTTGTATTTTTAGTAGATATGGGGTTTCACCATGTTGGCCAGGATGGTCTCGATCTCTTGACCTTGTGATCCACCCGCCTCGGACTCCCAAAGTGCTGGGATTACAGGTGTGAGCGACTGCGCCACATTTTTAAATTGATGTATTTGAATATGGAATAACAATAATAAGCTAAAATGTAATTTTAAAGAATTTTGAACAGAATAGAGAAGCAAAGCCAAAGAAAGGAAAAGATCCTATGTGGATAAAGCAGAAAAGAAAAATAAAGCAAGCAAAAAAGAAGCCAAATAAAACTATAAGCTCATCTTTGGAGAAAAACATATTAAAAGAATTTTCTGATGTGACTGTTCAAAAAAACAAACTAAAGAAAAGAAAACCAAATAACCAATAAATATGACAATATGTTCAACTTCCTAAGTAATAAGATAAATGCAAATTGAAGACCATGGTTAGATTCCATTTTACATCTATCATATAAGCAAAAATGAACAGGACTAATACAAAGATTTAAAGAGATATGAGAAGGTTCAGGCTTTCATTCCTTGTTGTGAGAACATAAACAAGCTCAATCCTTTAGCAGAACAAATTGACAATCTCTGGTGTTGCTGAAGAGACCCATATCCTATGACCCAGAAATTCTGCTTACAGGCATATATCATTGAGAAAATTTCTCATCTGTACAAAGATGTTCTGTGTTTCATTGCTTTAATAAAAACAAAGTGCCTATCATTCAGTTCATGGGTAAGTAAAATTTTTATACATCAATACAGTGGATATTTAAAATATAAACAGTGAAAATAAATCCACTAAAGCTACATTTATATACAAAGATGAATCTCAATAACATAATACTGAGTAAAAAAGAGTAGTTTGGGCCTGGTGCAGTGGCTCACGCCTGTAATCCCACCACTTTGGGAGGCTGAGGCAGGCAGATCACGAGGTCAGGAGATCGAGACCATCCTAGCTAACACACTGAAACCCCATCTCTACTAAAAACACAAAAAATTAGCCGGGCATGGTGGCACACACCTGTAGTCCAGCTACTCGGGAGGCTGAGGTAGGAGAATCGCTTGAGCCTGGGAGATGGACGTTGCAGTAAGCCAAGATCGCATCATTGCACTCTAAACTGGGCGACGGAGCAAGACTCCATCTCAAAAAAAAGAGTATTTGGAAAAATAAATAAAATACAGTACTGTCGACAAAAAGCATAAAACATACTAATACCATTATACTCTAGGTTTGCATGTACATATGGAAAAACAGGTATACCGGCTTCAGGTTAGCGGTTTTCTCTGAGGAAGGAAAGAAGGGAATGAATCGAGGATGGCAGGCTTCAGCAGCATCTTTATTTATATTTTTAAAATCTGAAATAAATGTGACAAAAATATTAACATTTGTTAAATCTGAATTGTCAGTACATGGGTGTTTGTTATTTTATTCTCTGTACTTATCAGCACGTCTGAAATGTTCCAGCATGGATAAATCCTTGTTTTGAAAGACAAAAAGAAAAGATTCAAATGTAATAATAGGATTTCTCTGAGACTCCTGAGTTTACTGGAGATATCCAGACCAATGTGAAAGGATACTCTGAGCAGACAAAACATCTGGGAAGATCTTTGGCATCTGATGAAGTGAATTCATCTGGCACCAACCTGCAAACTCCCTATTAACAGTGCACTGGCAAACTCAGTCACTTCAACAGACAATATTAGAATAAGTGCTTTTAAATTCAACTAAGCTCTTCCCTAGGCAAATAAGAAAAAACTTTCAACAGTAATCAATTTAGCCAAACTTTAGGATCACCCACACTACATTTACCCCTGTCCAATCTGAAATAATAAAAGCAATTGTGTGTGTCTGAGGCATATCTTTCTGCCATTAGGTTTAAAATGTTAAATAAATAACAACTGAAATATGAAATAGTGGTGTTTATATATGTATATTTTTGTCAGTCCCTAAACAGCAGGAATTATACTCAACATGTAAGTTCTTTGTCAGAGTTTCACTAGGCACACTCCAGGCTAGGGACAGATCCAGGCTGGACATTGCACCAAATGAATTCACACATGCACTCCCTTACCCCCAGCAGTTCACAGCCCAGGAGAGCTGGTAGCAGTCATTCTAGTGAACAGCATTTCTGAATGCAGAGAAGACAAGACAACAAGCATTTAATGAGCATTTCCTAAATGCAGTGTCACTCTAAGTAATAACAGAGAAGATAAATACATATGTCAGAAATTCTATTAAGAAATTAATAATATAATTGATTCACCCACACACACATCTAAGCAATCAACCATTCATCCCTCCACCCATTTACCCTTTCACTCCTCCACCTTTCCACCCTCAATCCATTCAACCTTACATCTTTCCACTCATCAATTCAAATAATTCATCCACCATTCTCTTTATACAGCAACTCCTTTACCAATCCATCCTCTTGCCCTTCCAACCAGCCTGGTCCTCCCTTCCAATTCTCCACCTACCCATTAAGCCACCTTCCATTGCTCCATACATCCATCTCTTCAATCCTCTAACCACCTGTATTGGGTTGAGCAGTGTCCTTCAAAAATTAATGTTCATTCAGAACCTAATAATATACCTTGAAAAGAAGGCCTTTGTAGATGTTATGAACTAAATATGAGGTCATACTGAATTTGGACCCTAATCCAATGACTGATGTCCTGAAGAGGAGAAAACATAGGCACACATACAAAGAGAAGGCCATATAACCCTGGAAACAGAGATTGGAATGATGTGTCTATAACCAAGGAATGCCAAGGGTTGATGGCAACCACCAGAAGTTAGAAGATGCAGGGAAAGGTCTTCCCTTAGCATCCTTGTAAAGAGAACAGTAATGTCAGCACTTGATTTTGAACTTCTAGCCTATAGAACTGTGATATAATAAATTCCTGTTGTTTTAAGCTACCAAGTTTGCAGGATATTGTTGCACAGCCCTAGGAAACTAATACACCACCTCCCCTACCCACCACTCCATCTCTCCAACCCCCAGCCAGTAATCTTTTCAACTATCTAACCTTCCCCCCAACTAGCCTTCTACCCATCCAGCCCTCCACCCATCCATCCAGCCATCCACCCAATCTACCATTCATCCATCCATCCATCCATCTATCATTCATCCATTTACACATACTTTATTTAGGGTCTATGTGCCAAGCGTTGTTCTGTGTGCTAAGTGTACAATGGTGACAACAGTAGTAGCAAGATATGGGTTTTTCCTCCAACATATGCTAATATCCCCACTAATATCAGCAGACCTCAAGAATAAGTACAATCTAAGTAAATACAATGGGCTTGCTATGTAAATTGAACTTCAAGGTAAGTTCCCTAGCTATTCCTGCAACTTGTAACTATATTGGCGGCACTTAGGCCCTTCCAGTATAAATATTCTGAAGCCTCCACTAGGTGAGAAGCAAAATATCCAAGGTCTCTCCCCAAATGGATATATAGACATTATAAATCATACAAATAAATATATATTTGTCAATTTTGCTGAATTCTATGAAGAAAAAAATACAGCTCTATAAAGAAAATAACAATGGTGCAGGGGTCAGGGCATTAATTATGATTTGGGAGTAACAGAAGGCCTCTATAAGTCAGAAAAACAAACCAAACTCATAAGGAGTAAAAAGAAAAAAAATCAGTTCCCAAAGAAGCTTATAGGATTAGGGATGTATTGGGTTTTAGATAACTGCTACACATGCTGAGAGGACCAGTAGTCCACTGAAAACAGCAAAGGTTTCTTGAAAGATCTGCCTGGATTCTGAAGGATAAATGAGAGTTAAATACTGGGAGGGATACCTATTTTTAGTACAGTCCTCAATAAACAAAAGTGCAGACATCACTGGTTCATTTAAAAAGATCCTGACTTTTTTTTTTTTTTTTTTTTTTTTTGAGACGGAGTCACATTCTGACACCAGGCTGGCATGATCTCAGCTCACTGCAACCTCTACCTCTCGGTTCAAGAGATTCTCCTGCCTCAGCCTCCTGAGTAGCTGGACTATGGCCCACACCACCACGCCCAGTTAATTTTTTTGTATTTTTAGTAGAGATGGGGTTTTACCATGTTGGCTAGGATGGTCTTGATCTGCTGACCTTGTGATCTGCCCGCCTTGGCCTCCCAAAGTGCCAGGATTACAGGCATGAGCCACCACGCCTGGCCGAGAGCTTGACTTTTATATGCCAACAACCACTTAGGTAGGCTAGTGAAGCCTTCAAATTCCTTCTCAGAACAGAGCTGTCAAATAAGTTAAATAAAATATGCTAGATTACAAAGAAAATAAATTATATCAAAAAATAGCCATAATAATGTTTTAAAACAAACTTGTGGTATGTATATGTCTGTATTAACATGCTAAATCACAAGATCGGTCCTGTGTCTACTAACTACAATGATTTCAAAATAATTTGGTAAAGGCAAATAATTCTGATATATCTGAAACAATGATAATATAAGAAATATGTAATTTGGTGAACAAACAGAGAGCTGCTGCTATTACTGTGATTTCTTGATGCAATTCAAAATGAAAAGAAATGAAAATTTCTGTTAGAGGTAAGTGAAAACAGGCAAATTTTCCCCATCCAAGTTTCCAGACCACTGAATTCCATCCACAGACCCCTTAGGGACCCATTTATGTTATTTACATATTTAGGTATTTTTGTATTTGTCCATTCATTTACTCACTCATTCATCTCCAAATCCTGAGTGTTTATGACACTCTTGACAATACTGTTAGTGCTAGCAACATACAAGGCCAAAAGGACAGGTGTGGTGTCTTCCCTAATGAGCTTAGATTCTAGTGGGCAGAGACAGTCAATAAGCAGATAAATAAACAACATAGTTATAGATTGTGATTAACTGCAGGAAAAAGAATCAACAGTGTGATGTGGGGAGAGGGGAGGTTGACTTGGTGTTGGTACCCACGAGGAACATACTATTCAGGAGGATGGGGAATCATAATACAGGGAAGAGGGATTCAGACAGGAAGAGGAATTTGGGCATTGGAAGAACAGGAAGAAGGTCCATGTGGCTGGAGTGAACACAGCAATAGGAGACAGAGAAAATGGAGACAAAGATGGAGCAGCTGCAGATGTGCTGGGCCCCACAGACTATGGGAATAGGTTTTGGCTGCACTTTAAGTACAGTGGGTAGCCACTGAAGCAGTGTGTGCAGAGGAATAACAGGATTACATTATATTGTTTTAAAAGATTTCTTTGGACACTGAATAGAGAATGGATTGTAGAGAAAAAGATAATTGACAGAAGAGACCAGTTTAGAGGCCATTGCATTCATCCAAGTAAGAGAGTGGTGATTTGATCCACGGCTGGGGCAAGTGAGGCATCTAAGGATACAGAATGCAAGGAAGCACTCATTCTCAGGGGCATGCAAGTGCAGGATTCAGCTACCCCTGGCTTGGACTGGTGGTAGAAATGGGTAGGTTGATGATATATTTTGGAGGTAAAATCAAATTTGTTCTTAACATTTCTGAAGTTCAGGAATGAATAATAACTTTAAAAAAGAGCTCATGCCTCAGACAATAGAGGGTCTTAAATAACAGAGGAAGAACTTTGAATTTCTTCTGTAGCTAATGAAGAGCCACAGAATTAAAAAAATAAAATCACATTATCCTGACCAAAAAAAAAAAAAAAAAAAAAACTAAAGATTTTTAGAGGGTGGTGAGAGGTAAGACATAAGTGAAGAAAATGTTTGGGCACTATGTAGTTATACAGTTTTAGATTCGTGAATGAGTTAAGATCCAGTCAGGGAAATGGAAACTACTCCAAGTGTTTCCAACAAAGATATAATACAGGAAATTGGTTACATAGGAGCACTGAGACACACAGAGAAAAGGAAAACAGGAAGCCACTAATATCTTAGGGCTGGAGGAAAAAGGGAATGTAGGAGACATTACCAGAGCTCAGAAGCTGGGTCGCCTGATAGTAGCAAATCTCAAAGCAGGGACCACCTGATAGGAACTGGGACCCTGGAGGCTGCCCATCAAGAGCTAGATGGAGACATCCCCAAGGAAGAGGAAGTGAGGGAGAAATCCCCTGCAGCCTGGATAAAATATGTCCCTGCATATGGAACAGAGAAGGGGAAGGGCAGAGAATGGATTGAGAACAATTAGGCTGCTAGAGCAGACCCAAGAACAAAGTCCTCACAGCCCAATCTTTTAGAAAGAGAAGGAAAATCGATAGATCTAGGCATGAACCACTTGCCAGGGTCTGTGCTTAACACTTTCTGATGTTGCCTCAGTTCTGCCCCACACATTATCTGTTTATAGCCCCACTGTGACCCATTTTATGGATAAGAAAACTAAGGCACAGCAAGATTGAGAAACCTACTAAGGATTCCTTAGCTAGCCAGTGGCTAAGCTGACACCTAAACCTATGCCTGGGGGAATCCAAAATATATACTCTATCCACTGATATCCATTGTTCTTCAAAAAAGATTATCTGCTGTTCATTAAATGCCAACTGCATGCTAAAAACTGTTCTTAGTGCTTGATCAACATATCATTTGTTCCTGCAAGAAAGTCATGATTATTTTTAGCAACATCTTCATTATCATCATCTTTGCTTCTATTATTATTTTCAATTTACAGATGAGGAAATTGAACCTCAGAAAGGTTAAATCTTGCCCCAAGTCACACAGCTAGTAAATGGCAGATCCAAAGCCAGGGATATCTGATGAAAGCTGTGTTTCATCTTTACAACTGCAAGCTACATGGCCTTCCATTCACAATACCCCCACAAAAGTACAAGCCAAACCATCCCCAAATCTAACTTTCTACCGTATCAGTCAAAGTATTCATTCTGCAAAACATCACAGCAGAAACTGCTGGTTTCCCACCCAGTGTCCGATCCCTGTTTCCTTTTTAGTAGAACTCCAGTGTAATTCTAAAAACAATGTTTCTAGGTAAAATATTTTATTTCCCAGCCTTCCTTCCTATGAGAGATGACCAACAACATGTAGACGGAAATGCCAGGGTAGGATTTCTGAGCTCCTAAAGAAGGGGCATACAGCTGGAGTGTGCCCTTTTTGCTCTTTTCCTCCTTCTTGTTTCCTGCTTTGAGTGTGAATATGATGGCTGGAGCTCCAGCAGCCATCTTGGATCATGAAGCAACTTTGATGATGTGATCCATGTGCTTAAGAGTACAACAAACATACAGAAAGAGGCTAGATCTATGATGACACCATGAAGCCACTTTGGCAATCCTCAACCACCTACCTCCAGGCTGCTATATGTGAGAAGGAAATACACTTCTCTTTCATTTTAGCAATCATTTCCAGGCCTATTTATTGGCAAATACAATTCCTAACCAATGTATACACCTGCCCTAATACTTACTAAAATCCAAATGAATAGAGATTCCTTTACAAATTCATTTCCACTCATTCATTCTGATTTAAATACAGTCAACTGTGTGTCTCACTTTGATTGATGGGGTGCCATCAAAAGCAAAATTTTCTCCCTTGTTGCTTCTGAAAAAGACACCCAAACCCACAGTGAAGTAAGTCTGGGGCAGAGAGAGGTGGTGTGATATTATACATGTCATTATAAACTGTAAGTGCCTCTTTTCCAAACTCTTAGAAAGTTAGTAGTAGCAAAGGCAACAAAAAAGTCACACTGATGAATAGAACATGTTGGAAAGTGGCTGAGAAAATAGGAATTAATGAATGCCAGCTCCAGTAAATGTCAAGTGTCAATCAAAAGTAAAGAAAGGGAGTTCCCTCCAAAAGTGGCACAGGGGACACCTTCATAAACAGAACATAAAGGCCAATCTAACTCAGCAGCAAAATGGGACTTATTCAGCCAGAGCCTGTCACTCTGTATGATGGCAACAGACCATTCAGTCAGCTCTGCTAAAATCAGAGAAGTACTGGAAGGGATTTTTGGAACCATTTGCTCAGTGCCTCCATTACATAAGGGAGGCAACTGAGGATCAAGCAGGATAATAGCTGGACCAAAATGACATAAAAAATGAATGGCTGAACTAGGATGAGATGGGAACCCAGGTCTTGTACTTACTGAGTTTTCTGTTGATGTACATACCTTCTTTATAGATTGTGAGTATCCACTTCTGCCTAAGGCAAGAGCTAATAAAGTTTTTCTGTAATGGCTCAAATAGGAAGCACTTCAGGTTACAACTTCTCACTTCTGCTGTTGTAGTAAAAAGCAGCCCTAGACAGTAGAAAACAAAAAGTGTGGCTCCCTTTCAATAAAATTTATATACAAAAACAGCTAGCTGGATTTGACCTGTAGGCTGTAGGTGGCCATGCCCTGACCTATGCCACCGAGTTCATCTGGTCACTAGAACACTAGCACCCAGATTTTTCTAGAAATGCAAACTCTCAGTTTCTTTGCTTCCAGACTTAATGAAATAGAAACTCCAGGGATAACATTCAGAAATCTATTTTTACAAGCTTTCCAGGTGACTCTGATGCACATTAAAGTTTAAAAAACATTGGGTTAGCAGGCTGGGCATGGTGGCTCACATCTGTAATCCTAGCACTTCGGAAGGCCGAGGTGGGTGGATCACCTGAGATCAGGAGTTTGAGATCAGCCTGGCCAACATGACAAAACTCTGTCTCTACTAAAAACACAAAAATTAGCTGGGTGTGGTAGAGCATGCCTGTAATCCCAGCACCTCGGGAGGCCAAAGCAGGAGAATTGCTTGAACCTGGGAGATGGAGGTTGCAGTGAGCCGAGATCACACTCCAGGTCGCACTGTCACCCAGGCTGCAGTGCACTCCAGCCTGGGTGACAGAGTGAGACTCCATTTCAGAAAAAAAAGAAGAAAGCACTGGGTTAGCAAAAAGACACATGCACTCATATGTTCATTGCAGCATTATCCACAATAACAAAGACAATGGAATCAACCTAGGTGCCCATCAATAGTGGACTGGATAAAGCAAATGTGGTACATATACACCATGGAACACTACATAGTCATAAAAAAGAACAAACTTGTGTTATTTTCAGCATTATGGATGGAGCTGGAGGCCATTATCCTAAGCAAATTAACACAGGAACAGAAAACCAAATACTGCATGTTCTCACTTATAAGTGGGAGCTAAACACTGGGTGCACATGGATATAAAAATGGGAACGATAGACACAGAGGACTATGAGAAGTGCAGGGAAAGCAAGGCTGGAAAACTACCTATGGGGTACTATGCTCACTACTTGGATGAGAAATAACTTAAGGATCATTGCAAAATGACACATCAGTGTGATTTGAATAAAGCAGAGCAGAACAATCCTATTGTTCTCAATATACTGCTGAGACACAAAATCCCAGAATTGGATTTTGTATCCAATTGGTATCCTCAGCATCACAGAATATACGCATATAACAACTCAGCACATGTACCCACTGAATCTAAAATAAAAGTTGAAATTATAATTTAAAAATGGGTTAGAATCATAGCAAATCACTGTGAGTGAGACACGCCTAGCCATTGGCATCCATTGGTATCCTCAGCATCACAGAATATACCCATGTAACAACCCAGCACATGTATCCACCAAATCTAAAATAAAAGTTGAAATAATAATTAAGACATGAGTTAGAATCATAGCAAATTACTATGTGTGGGACCTGCCCAGCCATTTCTAGTCCATAGCCTGGTATTTGGCTACTAGTTGATGCCTATGACAGCAACCATGAGTCTCCCACTCAAAAATCTATTCTCTCCTTCTTTTACAAGAGAAAGAAATAAAACTCTATCTTACTTAAGCCACTGATGATCTGGATTTTCTGTCATAAACTACCAAACTGAATCCAACTGATTTAATACCCAGTGAATATTTGTTGAATGAATAAATTGTTCTCAAGCAAATTAGAGTATCTGGATCATATGTTACAGATAGCTTTGATTGGTACAGAACTGCTGCATCAATACACTTTTATCAGTAGATAAAATCCTCCAAAATACAGTGTCCATAGGAGTCAAAATAATAAAAAAGAACACTAGGTGGTAAAAACATCGGAAACTTCCAGACGTAGAGTAGCCTTCATTTCTTGCACTGCCAAGAGCTGGGCTGATAATGGAGCAAATAACCCTCTTCCCAGGCTCTCCTGAAGAGGCTGCCACTATATCCATGACCCCACAGTCACCTTCTCCTGGAAGCCTCTCCTAATTAGAGCCCTCTAGAATTCTGGGATTTTGTGTCTCAGCAGTATATTGAGAACAATAGGATTGTTCTGCTCTGCTTTATTCGAATCACACTGATGTGTCATTTTGCAATGATCCTTAAGTTATTTCTCAAGCAGAGAGCCTTTCTTACCCATGGTAGGTTCTCAATTGATGTCTATAGAATTGAACTGACTTCGTTGGTGAGTGTTTTGCTTCTTCTGTGAGAAAGGATATTCCTTCAGAAGCAGGGGCTGGCTCCTCTGTTTCTCAAACAACCCCCAAAATTAGCCACAGCAACATGCAGGGGCCCTGCATTCACAGGTACTTGAATGATGGTGAATGTGTTCCAGACATCTCCCCTCGTCTGCCCATTTCAATGCGCCAGAACAATGTTTTCACTGGTCTAATCTCATCTTCACTCCCTGGGACTGAGGTCTGGACTAATTCCCAAAGCTCTGCACCAGAGATCCTCAAACATTTTCAACTAAGACTTTATCAACGGGAAAAAGATGGACAGCTTCACTCCATGTTAACCCAGTGGCTCCATCCAACCAACATTTGTTTCTACTCTTCATGCATCTACACTGACATTTCTCAAGCTTTTATAATCAGTCTCCTTGATTAACATTTTTAACCTCACATTTTCCTCTAATGCTATTTGAAATTGCAAGAGAAATTAATATGGTGACTAAAACATATCAAGAGATGTCATTGTTCAATAGCCCCTGCTTCCGACACCCCCAGGTGCAAATCTTTGCTTCATATGCTCTTCTCTGACTCTTATTTGCACAGTCTGTTTTGACTTCTCCATGTGCTTCAGTGAAATGCAAATTACTGTTTGATCTCATGGACTAGACTATAGGGAAATCTCCACTGTTTCAGAGCAAGATTGATATTCAGCTGGTTGTTTATGGCTGACAAGCATTCATGTGGTCAGTGCATTCATCCAAACTGACCAGTCCCCATGCCTCATCAATTGTTCAACTTTTTCAATACCACCTGCCTAAGAAAGCCAGAAGACATGGTAAGGTGGAGAATCCATTTGAGCATAAATGAAAGAGGAGAGTCAGGACCATGCAAAAAATTAGAGGGAAATTTAGAAAATCTGGTGATAACATAGACTCTCCACACAGTATTCTATACAAATAGAAACTTCATTAATCTCTGATATAACTGGGCATTCACACATGCCAGTAAGTTCTGTGCTTTATTTTAAGGTACCTCGCCTGCCTAGCATTAACTGAGAGAATTATTAACCATCATTAAATGATTAACCGTCATCATTCAAATGGTAGCCTGCTGCCACCCAGCCAAGAGCATGCCGCATGGAGTTACTCACGTGAGAAACAACTTGTTAGCAAAATAATATACCTGCAACCCAGAGCATCTACTCTTAAGACTTTTTATTTCAGGCTCCTTATTACAACCATAGTTTTCTTTCTCTATCTAGGATAATACATATGCCATGGCAGTCTCTCAACTTCAGGTTAATCACTGCCCATCTATCTCTCTAAGGTCAGATCTTCAGAATCCATCCTTTCATAAATTTCATTCGATGTATATTTAAATCTCTGTCATTTGCTCATTGTGTGACTTCAGGCAAATTATTGAACCTCAGTTTTCTTATCTCTAAAATGGGGCTAATAATAGCTCCTACCTCATAGGGTTTTTAAAAGAATTCAGTGACAGCATGGATGAAGGGCATCTAGCATAGCTCTTGACTTGTAGCATGTGCTCAATTGTGTTAATAATTATGGAAGATCTTGTTGGCCACCAAGTGAATACTAAGCTGGAAGAAGATTGGATACATTATTTACTCCAACCCCATCTCGAGCCAAGACTATAACCTTCTCAATTTCATGGAAGTTGACCCCCTGTCATGAGATTGAACAAACATTGGGAGGGGAGGCTTAGCATGCTTCAGTCACTCCCACTCCTCCCACAGTCTCAGGGTGATAGACACTGGGTGGAAACATGGGTCTCTTATGAATAGAGAACTGAAAGTCACCTACCCACCCATATCTTAAAGAGTATTCTTTGAGAGAGGGTTTTTGGAAACAGATTTAGACATCATGAATCCAGTTGCAAGAGAAATTGATATGGTGACTAAAACATATCAAGAGATGTCATTGTTCAATAGCCCGTGCTACCAACACCCCCAGGTACAAATCTTTGCTTCACATGCTCTTCTCTGACTCTTATTTGCACAGTCTTTTTTGACTTCTCCATGTGCTTCAGTGAAATGCAAATTACTGTTTGATCCCATGGACTAGACTATAGGGAAATCTCCATTGTTTCAGAGCAAGATTGATATTCAGCTGGTTGAATATCAATCTTGATATTGGATCTCTTGATTCAGGAGATCGTTTACCCAGGAGATCAATAAGGTTGATCCAGGAGATTGTTTATCTGTCCTCCTGACACTTCCATAGTCAGTCTCACCCCCAATCCATCTTAGGAGCCGAGTGGAAGCATTCTGCTGACTTTAGAAAGGAGACCATGCTCTTGACCACCGCAGAATTTCATATCCCCTGGTTTTGGAGTGGGAGCCTGACAGCCTTTGAAGTTTGGGATGTGTTTTCCTCTCTGCGCCTCTCAAGGGCCTTTACTTCTGCTGCACTGCACATCTGGGGAGGGTTGGCTAAACACTAGCTCACGAAGTGGCCGCTGGGTTCCTTCCTGGAGTCTAATCCTGTCTGTCTCATCATGTCCTTCTTCTGGAAACATTACCAACTTATTTATCTCTGTCATAAAAGGAGAGGAGGAAGAAGCAACAGAGAGTTTCAAGGTTAGCCAATGTTTGCAGAGTAAAAATGGTATCTGAAGATAGATGTATGCTGAAAAATAGCAGTTCCATACAAACGCAAGAGGACATCAAAGTCAACAGGGACAAAACTGTGGGCTATCTCATGTTCCTCATTGAGTAAGACCTCACTCACAATCACTTATTCTGATTATAAAAATGATGACCCACAAAAAGACCTATGTTTCCACCTGGGATTTATCACTCTGAGACCTTACGATGAGTGACTGAAGCTTGTTAAGCCTCCCCTCCCAATGTTTACTAAATGTCATGGCAGAGAGTCAACCTCCCATGAGATTGAGAAGGTTAAATGAGATGTTGTGTGTGTGGAGGCCAGCATGGTGCCCAGCTCAGCAGTAGGCACTTGGGAAATGTAGGCTTCAATACTGATATGTAAGACCAGCCTATCATAGAAGCATTATTCACAATAGCCAAAGGTGAGAGCAACCCAAATGTCCATTGACAGAAGAATAGGTAAGCAAAATATATTACAATGGAATAATACAAATATTATTATTTGTATATTATTTTATAATAAAAATAAATACAATGGAATATTAGCCAGCATTCAAAAAGAAAGGAAATTCTGACATATGCTACACCAGCACATTCCCTAGCTCACAGTATTTTAAGTGGATGAATAAATAAACGAGCAAAAAAAGAGCACCCTACCTCTAATTGGATCCCCTAGCTGGGAACTCTCTCACATTTTTTCTCTAGCAAATTCTCTCTTTTTTGACATTTCTTTCTCCTCTTTTCTGTTCTATTCTTTCTTCATCCCATATGCTTACAAAGACACTTGCATCTGGGGCTTTTTCTGAAGCTGTTTCTTCCCTCATTTAACCCTCACTTTTTTTCTGTCCACATAACAGCAGGAAATAATTTTTTGCTTTATATCCACATAAAATATCCACAAAAAATTCATACTCCGTCTCTAAATGAGGAGGATAGGTTTTTCAAATGGTGGAACCACAAGTCTGTTTTAACAAGTTATCTCCTCATAAACACACTGGTTTATCTCATGCTAAACAATTAAATGTGCTATTTAGGCAAAAGAAAAAATATATTGCACATTTACTAGACAGCCTGTTAGCATCCATGCCAATGACACAAACATCAGGACACAGGGCTTATATTAAAGAAACCAGAAACACAAATGGGTACTGCTGCACTCGGAACATTGCCATTCATGTGTTGCATGCCTGGAGGCACGCCCAGGGAGGACTGCATGAAGACAGGGTGAGAAAGACTCCAGGAGAAAAACAGCAGCTCTCTAAGAGGAGTGGGATGGGCAGGGATCGGAGTGGAAGCAGATGGGAGGCTGAGATTACCCACAGGCTAAGCCAGTGGTTCTCAACAAGGGATACATCCACACCCCTACCCTGAGGGACCTTGGCAATGTCTGGAGATATGAGAGTTGTCATAAATTGGGCAGGGGGTGCTACTAGCATGGCATGGGTAGAGGCTACATGTCCTTCAGTGTGTATTATAGCCACCCCCACCACCCCACAGCAAAGAATTATGTGGTCCCAAATGTCATGATGCTGAGGCTAAAAAACGCCAGGCTAAGACAAAGCAGAGTGCAGATCAGCTCTGCCACTCGGTGGCTATGGAACTTGGGCAGGTTAATTAAACTCTCTAGGCTGCAAGATGAATCTGAAAGCCATCTGTGGGATAGATGAGATGAAACAGCAGATGTGCAATGCACGTAGCAGGTGCTTCCGTGAATGTTAACCGTGTGTGTGCTCTCCTGGTCCTCTGCTTTCCCAAAGCTTATTTTATTCACTAATACACTCAGTTCTTCAACCAACATGTACTGAGTGTCTACTCTGAGCCTGGAGCTGGGTGCTGGATATTCAACAACAAATAAGAAAGGCAGGGTCCCTGTACTAGTCTGTCCTTGCACTGCTATAAAGAAATACCTGAGACTGTGTAATTTATAAAGAAAAGAGGTTTAATTGGCTCACAGTTTTGCAGGCTCTACCAGAAGCATGGTACTGGCATCTGCTTGGCTTCTGGGGAGGCCTCAGGAAGCTTACAGTCATGGTGGAAGGTGAAGGGGGAGCAGTCATGTCACATGAGCAGGAGAGAGAAAAAGTGGTGGGTGGAGGTGCCACATACTTTTAAATGACCAAATCTCACAAGTACTCAGAGCAAGAGTTCATTCATCACCAACGGTGTGGCCCAAGCCATTCACAAGGGATCCACCTCCATGATCCAAACACTTCCCACCAGGTCCCACCTCTCCAACATTGGGGGTTACAATTCAACATGAGATTTGGCCAAGATCTCCAAACCTTATCACTCCCCTCATCTAATCAACTGGGAGGGGCAGATAATAGATAACGTACAAACTAAACTAAGATTCGTGTCTTGAGAGTAAAGTACAGAGGCCAGAAACTAACATCTAATCTAGGGTGATCAGGGAAGCTGTCTCTGGAGAAAGGACATTGAAGCAGAGACCAGAAAGACAGCAGAGTTTTGGGGATTGGTGCTGGTTCCAGATAGAGAGAACCACACATACAATGACTTTAAGAAGAAAAGAAAACAGGGTATGTTCAAAACTGACAGAGCGCACAGGTGACAACTGACAGAGCACAAGCGCATGTTGGGGAACAGGTGGCAAGGGGAGAGGAATAAGACAGATGGGTAAGGACCCTGCAGTTCATAAGAAGGCACCTGAGTTCCAGCCAAGATGTCATGAGAAGCCCTTAAAGGCTATTCGGAAGAGAAGTGACCTGATCCAATTTACCCTGGCGGCAAAGGGAAGAATGAAGTGGGGGAGGGATAAAGGTAGAAGCAGAGAGACCAGTTAGGAGGCTGCTCCATCCACAGCTCCAGGTGGTGATGATGGTGGTAGCACTGGAGATGAGAAAGGACTTGAGATATATATTTGAAGGAGAATAATAACACATTGCACTAGACTCTCATGGCGATGAGAGAAAGAGAATGTTTCACCATTCACTGGGTGGTCAGGCTGGGCAGCCAAGGTTAAAAGGCTAAGTGCCATCCAGGGGAGAGACCATCACATGATCTGAGGTTGCTGAAAACAGACAACACATGCACCAGGCTCAAGTAGAACAGCATGACTTAGAGCAAGAGGAGACAGACTGCACAAGATGCAGTCCCTTGCAATGCATCAGTCCCCCACAGCCAGTGGATCTGCTCTGCAGCCAACCCAGGCAGTGTGGCTGCATGCACCCCACCTCGTGCTGCAGTAGGACCCAGATCCCTCTCTACCAGGAACAGATATACCAGTGGATTTGGCCAGGAGCCATTAGATGCACACACTTAAGCAGAACAAACCACATCAAACCCAGAAGAGGGAATGATATTTCCAGGCAAAGAGATGTGCCCAGCCCAGGCTGGGAGGGCTCTTCATCTCTTCTCAAGGAAATGTTTCAGGCCCAAGGCCACTCATGCAGCCGTACCGGGTCAAGCAAGCTGTGCATGACCACCCTTCCCAATGCAATGAAGGTTAGATTCCAAGTCTTTGGCTTAGGAGGTTAGGTGGATGGTGAGTGCAATTACTAAAGAGAGAAAGACCTGGGAAGGGACAGTTAAGGTGGAGAACAAGAGAAAGGCAATCAAGAAATGCTTGGTACCTGTTGGTTCCCTCCTGCCTATCCACCCCTCCCTCCTACTTCTCTTTCTCTAAGCTCAGTGACAATGTTTCCCCTCCAGCAGCTCTAGAATTCATTCATACCTGGGACTTCGGTGGCAATGTCGTGCTTTTCTCTGAGTGGCAGCCAGGAAGTCTGAGTCTTCATCCTGAACTAGGGGAAGTCCTGGAGCCCTTCCCTGGACATGGGTCCCCAAGATGCCAGCAATGCTTTCTAGGTGCCCCAGCTGCTCCTGCACCACCTTGAAGCACCTCCATTCAGGCCTCCTGACTTTGTTTACCAAGGATACCTCTAGCTTCACTACTCACAGTGGGGTCCATGGACCGGCAGCATCAGCATCTCCCAGCAGCTTCTTAGAAGGGCATAGTCTCAGGCTCCAGCACAGACTTGCTGAAACGGAATCTGTATTTTAACCAGATCCCAGGTGATTTGTGCGTGCATGTTAAAATTTGAGAAGCTCTGGTCTACAGCTCGGAAGCCAATCATCTACAACATTCCCATATGTCAGTTATCTGTAATTATGGTAAAAAATGCTACCAGTGTGGCCTGGAATGATTTGTTCTTAAACTTCAAGGGCTGCTTGAAGCTGAGATCCTGGTGACACTGAGATATTTATGAATTTTCCCTTTGTGTTCTCTGACCACTCTTCTCCTCATCAGATTTTCCAGATGGTAAATTTTAAGCAGGCCCTTCTTCTCCCTCTACTCCTGTGTGGACCTCTGCACTGCCCCTTTTAGGTTTTGCAAACTGGCTATGAATTTGTTCAGTAGTTGGATTAGCCAGTTCTGCAGATTGCCTCATACACAGGACATCTGGACCAGTTAGCTTACAGGGGAGACATGTTCCAAGTGTCCTCTTTCCTTTGCCTGCTTTTCTCATGGGTACTTTGCCCTCTAAGAAGTCTACTTTCTTCTTTTCCTCTCCTCCTCTGCCTACTTCTCTTTGTTGAGAGAGCAGTCAGATTAACACAACATCTCTTTGAGAGCCTTGGTCACTTGAGAGCATAGAAAGTCCCTGCCTCCAGAGTAAGAACACCCATTTCTCCAAAACTTTCCTCATGCTGATAGGCAGTATTGATCAGAAGGGGAAACCTACTGTGTTAAAATTGATAAACCAGCTTAAGTAATACCTGTGTAAAAGAACCATTCCTAGCACATGGTTGAATGTTGAATACTGTTGCATGGAAACGGGATTTCTAGTTAGAGGCTTTATAAAGGTAGAATCATGCAGACACGTATACCTGAAAATATTCTGCACATTCTGTTAGCAGAAATGCAATGTAGGAAGGATATTGGTTCTAGGAGAATGCATCATTGTTAGTAATGTGGATTACTGACAGATCCGGTTCAAGTAAGGGGAAAACCGCAAAGAGTCTCTACTCTTACAACTGCAATAATAGAGTCAAGGGGTCTTAGGGGATGAGGCATCAGTCTTGCTAAGAACGTGGGCATGTATCTCTTCTGGTTGCCCTGATTACAGAATTCCCTTCCTCACCCTAATAACACTGTATTGAGAAAAAGTTCAAGTGCATCATGCCCCCAGGATGAAGCTATATCTTGTTAACACAAACTGTGCCTACAGAGAAGGAACGTAGTGGAGTTTGGGAAGGTGTTGTATAGAGGACAAGTGATGAGTCTTGCCAAACAAGGCCTAGGTGGTAAATGAAAGGAATATACTGAGCCTGTGCTCTTCAGAATATTTTGGGCACAGCAAGTGGCTGCTGCTTCTATTACCAGTATGGTCCCAAGCAACAGCCCCACCTGCCACCATCACTTCTTGAAAGGCAACCCAAAAGGAGAAGGGGAGGGGAGGTGACACCAGGCAGCGATTAAATTGTTTATATGCATCATCTTGTTTAATATTTAAGGCAGCCCTATAGGTACAGTACTTTTGTTTATCCCCATTTCACAGAGGAGGAAATGGAGGCACAGAAAGAGCCAGTAGGTTGCCCACCTAAGTGACAGAGCTGAAATTCAAACCAGGCAGCCTGATTCCAAAGCCCACACTCTTGACCATTACATAGAAGAGTCTTTACCAGAATGACCTTAGTTTCACAGGTTCATGATCAGAAAGTGATGATAACTCTATCTGGGGACTTGGGAACATCCATGGCTCCTTCAATGAGCCCAGGTCAATCTTTTGCCATCATGAGAGTGAGTGAAGGTGTCCCAAGCAGTGTGCCCTTTGCGGTGAAGCCTAATAAGGCTGTTGCATTCCCTGCTGGTAGGGAACTTGGAAGTATGTGCACATTTCATCCCTTGCTACCCCCCATTTGCAGCATGAGAATAAAGAACAAATTGAAGTGTGTGTAAAAGGGTGAAGCATCAACTGCCAAATCCAGCTGACCTGTGTGGGTTAAAGGACTAAGCAAAGAAAAACGAGTACCTACAATTTTATGGCTCCAATATCTCTCAGCTTTGGCTGCAACTTGGAAGTACCCAGGGAGCGTTACAAAATGCAAAAGCTGGGGTCCCATGCCCTGAGTTTCTGTTTAGATTGGTCTGCACCATGGCCTAGGATGGAAGGAAGTTATAATGTTCCCCTAGATGATTATAGTACACAGTCAAGTTTCAGAACCACTGGGCTTTACCCTCTCTTGGGGTCTCAGAATGAGTTTGGGTGGGTAGGCTTCTAGAATAAGGCAGAGCCTCTCAAGATGTTCTGTGGACCCTGGACATCAGAATCACCTCGGAATCTGCTGAAACATACACATCCTGGCCTCTATCCCTAAATTTGGATTCAATATTCTGGGGAGTATCCCAAGAATCCATATATTTAACAAGTTCTCTGGGTGATTCTATGCTCACTGGAGTTTGGGACCCTACAGAATAGAGGGTAGTCAGAGCCTGTGGCTGGTTTTCATCATGGTGGAGAAGTAGAAGGAAAAATGAGCTCAGAGGCAGAGGCAGGCTGCAGAAACTCAGTGACAAGATTGTATAATTTTTTTTTTTTTTTTGGAGACAGTCTCTCTTTGTTGCCCAGGTCCAGGCTGGAGTACAGCAGTGCAAGCTCAGCTTGCTGCAACCTTTGCCTCTCCAGTTCAAGAGATTCTCCTGCCTCAGTCTCCTGAGTATCTGGGATGACAGGCACCCGCCACCATGCCCAGCTAATTTTTGTATTTTTAGTACAGACCTTTCGCCATGTTGGCCAGGCTGGTTTCGAACTCCTGACCTCAAGTGATCCACCTGCCTTGGCCACCCAAAGTGCTAGGATTACAGCCAAGACCCCATAATTCTTGAGCATTACTGAACCCTAAGGAAAGATGGAAAGTGCTTGCAGGCAAGGCCCGTGGGAGACAGAAAAAGGCATTTATAGACTGAAGCCTCTAAAGACACAAGAGCATTTTACCATACGCTGATGTCATGCAGGGTTGGTCTGGAGAAGGAATTCTGAAGCCAGGGGAGGTGGTGCTGGCCACTAAAATCCTGGCTCAATGGAATCACTTCTTCCCTCTCAGCCTGACAAAACAGAGAGGGCTGGTCCCATCTTCCTTGCCCCCAAAACCAGCATAGCATTAACAAATTCCTAATCTACCATGATGTGTGAGGGTGAAAAAAATGGGCCTAGAGGTGAAAAATGGATCATAGACAAAATACTAGACATCCTTCACCCTTCATCAAAATTATAACTTTTTATTCATCAAAGGGCACTATTAAGAAGTGAAAACATGACCAGCCTGGCCAACATGGTGAAATCCTGTTTCTACTAAAAATACAAAAAAAATTGGCCAGGTGGTAGTGACATACACCTGTAACACTCCCAGCTTCTTAGGAGGCTGAGGCAGGAGAATCACTTGAGCCTGGGAGGCAGAGGTTGCAGTGAGCCAAGATCACACCACTACACTCCAATCTGGGTGACAGAGTGAGACCCTGCCTCAAAAAAAAAAAAAAAAAAGTGAAAACACAACACACAGAATGGAAGAAAATATTTGCAAATTATATATCAGATAAGAGTCTAGTATCCAGGGTACAACTCAAAAATAAAAAGGCAACCCAGTTAAAAAAAATAGGCAAAGGGTTTGGGTTTCAATAGACATTTCTCACAAGATGGCATACAAATAGCAAATAAGCACATGAAAATATGCTCAACACAAACACTGATTAAAGAAATACAAATTAAAATCACAATGAGATACCACTTCACACTCACCAGGATGGCTAAACTCAAAAGAATGGAAATAACAAATGTTGACCAGGATGTGTACATTGACGGTGAGAATGTAAAATGGTGCAGCTGCTATGAAAAACAGTATGACAGTTCTTCAAAAAGCTACACACAGAACTTCTATGTGACCCAGAAATTCCATTTCTACATGTATATATATATATATATATACACACACACATACATACCCAAGAGAACTGAAAACAGATGTTCAAACAAAAACTTGTATATACACATTCATAGCAGCATTACTTATAATAGCCAAAAACTAGAAACAATCTAAACATTCTACAATCAATGAAAGGATAAACAAGATATGATATGCCCACTCAATGGAATACTATACACCCATAAAAAGGAAAGAAGTACCGATACCTTCTACAACATAGATGGGCATTGAAGACATTTTGCTAAGTAAAAGAAACCAGACACCAAAGGCCACATATTGTACAATTCCATTTATGTGAAATTTCCAGAATAGGCAAATCCATAGAGATAAAAAGTAGATCCATGGTTTCTAGGGCTGGAGAAAAAGGGAGACAAAGAGTGACTGCTAAAAATATGAGGTTTCTTTTTGAGATTTTGGAACTGTTCTGGAATTTGGTAGTGGTGATGGTTGTACAATATTGTCAATATAACAAAAAGCACTGAACTGTGAACTTTAAAATGGTAAATTTTACGTGAATTATAACTCAAAAACACTTATTGACCAATTTTTCCTTGCTGAGCTAAGTGCTATACATAGATAAAATTTCTGGCTTAATCCTTCAAAGAATCATATGAAGGAGTTTCCATTATTATAAAAGGACAGCACAGTGTAGGCATTGAGAATGTGGCTCTGATGCCAGGCCACATGGGTTAAAATCTCAGCCCTGAACTTGCTAGGACTTTACATGGGTGGTCCTCATCTATGCAGTTTCCTCATCTGTATGTTGGAGGATATAACAGTATCAGGACCTGGCACATAGTAAGCACCTAGTAAATTTTGTTTGATCAGTTAAAGGTCCTCTTCCCTCCTTTCCTTTCATCCTGAGTTTGAGATTTTCAGTCATACAAAAGCAGATTAGGAAACTGAGCCCCAGAGAGATGACATGACTTGTCTAAAGTCCCGTATCACAAAAAGACAAATTTGTATGATTCCACTTACATGGGATACCTAGAATAGGCAATTTATAGAGACAGAAAGTAGAATAGTGGTTACCAGGAACTCACCGGGGCAGGGCAGGGGGGATGGAGAATGATTGCTTAATAAATACAGAGTCTCAATTTGGAATGATGGAAAAGTTCTGGAGATGGATACAGATGATGATTGCACAACAATGTGAACTTATTTAATGCCACTGAACTTAAAAATGGTTAGAAAAGTAAATTTTAGGTTACATATATTCTACTACAATGAAAAAGAAACAGTCCATCAAAATGAGTGTCATCCAGGACAGTCACTCTACAGGACAGCTTGATGATGCATATATATACATATAAGTCTTAAAAGTAATCAAGCCCTTAGACTAACACATTCTGTACTAGGAATTTCTCCTAAGAAAATAATCAGACAAGTGTTAGAGGGACATTCATCTCAGCAGTATATACAATAATACCTCTAGCTGCCCTAAATATCTAAAAATAGAAAGTTCATTAAATAAATATCAATATATTAATATGCTTAAAAATCAAAGTCCCATAACTAGTGTGTATAACTCTGGGCTCTGAACCCAGACAGAGGGACCCCAGAAATTCCCTTAGTCACTATGCTTCTATAAGGACAGTGAGAAAATCCAAACCACTCCCTTTTTCAAAAGAAGGAAGTTCATTCCAAGACCCATCTGCAAGAGTGAAAAATGTGTCCATTGTGCTACCTGTAGAAAGCATAGCAAAATGTGAATGTTCCTTAGGATCGGACATAGAGCTACCCAGGTCATTCTCCCAGCCCAGCACCTGGGATGTCAGGAAGCAAAGTGGGTTGAGGATCCCACCCCCACAGGCCTTCCTCTGAGTCACTGGTTCAAAGTGTGTCCTGCTGCTTGTATTTGTTTACCCTCTTTGCTGCATTAGGCACTGCTAAGCATTGCAAATTAACTCACAACAGGATCCAGTGGGCCTTGACCCAAAAACCATCCACAGGAGAATGTTCACAAGGCAACATCTGCTGCATTCAACCCACAAAACCCCCAGCCACAATGCCAAGTTTGTATGCAGAGTGGCGACAGTGGAGACCTAAAAGCTAAAACCCAAGTTCAGCAGGGTCAGGGTCTGCCACAGACTCTTACCAGGCAAGGCAGGATGGAAACACATGTCCGTGACCATCCCAAGTGCTAGGACCTGTATCGTGCTCCTTGACTAAGAGATGAGTTTGGTTTAAATTTGAACTGAAACTACATGCACGCCGTAGACAATCCAGGGCACTCTTTGGGGTGGGCCTGAGAAACACAAGGAGGAAAAGACCCAAGTTCTACCTCAAGGAACTCATAGTCTGGAGGAGAAAAAGCTATGAGGATTGAACAAATGCAGAAAGTAAGTATGGAAGAGTCAAGAGCATTGTGGACATTACATCTGCAGCCACCCTTGCCTCTGAAGTCCAGACTCAAACCATCCCAACTCTCTCCTTGCATCTCCACCAGGATATATGTCTGGCAGGCAGAGCAGTGGTCCCCAGTGAGGTCCACACCCTAATTCCTGGAACGTGCGAGCATGTTACCTTACAAAGCAAAGGGGACTTGGCAGATATGATTAAATTAAAGATCTTCAGAGGGGAATTCATCCTGGATGACCTGGGTGGGGCCCAATATCATCACCAGGGTCACAAGTGGAGAATCTTTCCTGGCTTTGAGGAAGATGTGACTTCAGAAGAAAGGCACAGAGGAATGCAATGTTGCTGCCGTTGGAGATTGTGAAAGTGGCCACAGCCAAAGGGTGCAGGCAGCCTCTAAAAGCTGGAAAGGGCAGTAAATGGATTCTCTCCTAGAGCCTCCACAAAGAACACAGCCTTGCACCTTCATTTTAGCCCAGTGAGATGTGGGTGAACAGTAAGATTATAAATTGATGTGTTTTAAGCCACTGAGTGTAATTTGTTATGGCAGCAAAGAAAAAAATACTAAGATGATGTCTAATAGGCATCTCAAGTCTATCATCCGTCTCAGCCACAGCAGCCCCTGGCTTCACTGCTCAGGCCAAACATTTTGGTGGCATCTTCAACTCTTCTCTTTCTCTCATTCTGCACAAATCCATCAGTAAATCCAGTACAACCCCCACTCTCACCACTGTCACTAGAAGTCTGGTCCATGACGCCTCTTACCTGGATAACGATTCTCTGTTTCCACCTATGCCCTCTTACAATCCAATAGCAACAGGGAAGCCAGAATGGCCCTGTTAGTCCACATTTATTATCTTCCCCAAACATTGCAATGGTGTTTCAGGCAAGACCTTACACAGTCCTACAAGGCTCTTTAGAGTCTGGCCTCTGGTTATATTTCTGCCGTCATCTCCTTCCATCCCCAAGCCAGCCTGGCCTTTTAAATGCTTCTTAAAGACAACAGAAAACACCCCCATCCCAAGGCCTTCTCTCTCCTTGGAATGCTCTTCCATGTAGCCCACTCCCTTAAAAGCCTCTTTAGGGTCTTTATCCAAATATCATTTTTTTTTTTTGGTGTGCTACAGACCGAATAACATTGTGGTGATGGTTCCACGGGTACCTGCCTACATCAGCACTCACCCGGCTGTGCAGTTTATTACATGTCAATGCCTCAATAAAGCTGTTAAAATTAGAAAACGTTAGTAATAATAATGACAATGATAATAATGAAGTGTTTAGTCCAGGGATTGAAACATCTTCATAAAATGTAAGACGCTGTTGCTCTGTGGTCCAGTGGGATGAACAAATACCGCAGAGCTTTACCAGCCACGTATCTGGCACTAATCTGGGGAAACAGCTTTGTCTGTTTCTCATGACCAGACTGTCAGTATAATGCCCACTTCACAGATTAACAAAGTGAGACTCAGAGGCCACACATGTAGAATGTTATAGAATACAGAAAGTCTCTTTCCAGAATGTCCTGGTGGCAGATTAAACAAGACAAGGTAGAAAAAGCAGAGTCCGGGGGAGGCAAATTGAGATGCAGCAGGGAGGGAGATGAGAGTAACAAGGAATCCTCAGAGAACCTCGCAGGCCCCCAGCCCCTGAGGGGAGGAGAAACCAGGCCACATAGTCATGTCCCCAAGGAGACTGCAGCTGCTCCTCCACACTCTCCCCTCGCTCACTACTGCCCTCTCAGGCACTCTCGAGGCTGGGAATCTCCTCCTTTCTCTGCCTGCAGCAGCTGCAGTAAAAAAAAAGGACACAGCCCCCTCAGGCCAAGAGAGGTGAGAAGCTGCTAGGGAGCTGATGCCACCACTACCCCGTCCAAAGCCCATCCGTGGGGCACAGTTCACTCCTCGGGCAGATCCCGGAAAGGGAGCACGCTGATTGACTGACTGCCAGGTCGCTGTCTCTGCATTGTAATTGCAAACGCTCTGTTGTACATTCTGAATCCCCAGTGTCTTTCTGTTTTTCACCAGCCGTGATCATGACAGTGACAACAATAACAGTACAGCCTTATGCTCACAGCTCCGTTCATCCAATCAGTCATGCAACAACACCTGAGATTTCTTCCTCATCTATGAGGACTGAAGGTCCCAGCTCCTTCCTCAAACCTCCCAGACCATACTCATTGAGGACTCGCCAGGTGCCAGGCACTGTCTTAGGGCAAATAAGATACACAAGGACCATGCCTTTGGGAGCCTAAACTCTGGTAGGGACTAGAGGAGAGAGGCATATGGATAATAACCAAAAAAAAATGGTAATGTCACAATATGATAAAAGCTGTGAAATAAGTAAAGAGTAGGCTAGAGGATAACAGGACAGAATTGACTGGGTAGTCAGGGAAGGTCGCTTAAGGAGTTGGCCTTTAAGGGGAGACCTGAAGAATGAGACAAAGACAATGCAGTCATGTTTCAGGCAGAGGAAAATGCTAAGCCCATGGCAGAGGCACTATGGTCTGAATGTCTGTGTCCCTCTAAAATTCAGATGTTGAAACCCAATCCCCAAAGTGATGGTGTTAGGAGGTAGGGCCTTTGAGAGGTGCTTAGGTCATGAGGGCCAAGCCCTCAAAAATGACATTCATGCCCTTATAAAAGAGGCTCCAGAGAGATCAATGACTCCTTCCATCACCACTGAAGGACAAAACAAAATGATGATGGTCATCTATGAACAAGGAAACAGGCCCTCATCAGACATGAATCTGCTGGTGCCTTGATCTTAACTATCGTAGCCTCCAGGACTATGAGAAATAGATGTTTGTTGCTTACAAGCCACCAAATTTATGATATTTTATTACAGCAGCCCAAACAGACTAAGCAAGCAGGAAAGAGCTTGGTACAGTCTGGGAAGAAAGAAAGAAGACAGAAAGAAAGTTGCTGTGATGACACAATGGTGTAATCATTGTGATTTTTATGTGATTCCTATCAGAAAACCCTGGGTGCGATTCCTGAAAGAGGAATTGCATGAGCACTTTGTATGAGAATGAGCAAGTTATCCTCTGTGCAATGTTCCTCTCAACCAGCAAATAAGAATGATCATGGAACTAAACTGATGGCATTTTTGTGCATATTAATCAAACTGATTCATGTGCAATACTTAACACATCACATACAGTAAGTGCTTAATAAATGCCAACTGCTGTTCTTATCATCTCCCCTTCTGGTTGCCAGCACAGCAGAGTACATTCAGGGCTTACGCTGAAATTTGATTCGGGTCTGTAAGGTCCCCTGTTAGGTTTCTTATGTGGTTCTCACTCCCAAAGCGGTCATCAAATATTTGTTGAATGAGCAAATAAATCAGTGAGTGTGTTATCTCATTGATTAGCTTATCTTTAAGCCACCAAAAAGCATCTTTTCATGAGTAGGCTTCCTTTGCAAGCAATGTGACTCTGCCAGGCCCTAGGCTTTTGCAGAAAGCAAAGGTGGAAGGAAGATGGTTATTAGCCACTGTCTCTGCAAACGACAAGCCATCTGCACCCCGTTACCTAAGCACAGACCTCTGTGGGTGCCAAACTTCAGAGCCCTGAAAGTTGGAAGGGATTCCGAGCTTGGATCCCTCAGGCTAGGCTATTCTTGGAAGCCGAGCAATGCGCCTGCCACAGGGAAATGAGTCATGCAGACGCTGAAGGCTTGATGGATTTCTCCTCGGCAGCAGCTATTTATCAGAGTAGATCTATACACCACAGAACACAAAGGGAGGGATGGAGTACAGATTCAGCACTACTTAAAGCAATATTACCCTCACCCAGATCCTTGCATTACAGCCAGATGATAACCCTTGGAAGCCTCTTACCATGCAAACACCCACCTCAAACAGGCCCAGCCCTGTCATATCACATACTGTCCCCATTACACTTGAACAGCCTTTGAAAGGCTTGCAAAGTGTTTCCCAGCTACATCTCCACCCTCCAAGCTCAGGTGGCCCATTCCTTCATTCCCATCCTGTATGTTCTGCCCCCATGAATGTCTTCGCCTCCCTGATAGACTCTGAGATCTTGTACTGCAGAATCCACTGTTGCTCATAAAATTCTGCATTGTACCTGAGGGCAGAATCAGAGTGGTCTTGTTGCATTTTGTGTTTGCAGAGTCCCAACTGCAGAAGAGAGTGACATGCTATAAACAGGACAAATGTCGTTAATATAAAGGTCTGCCATGGGGCAATTTCCGAGGCTCTTATATGTGCTTCATCCTGAGGTTAGCATGAGGCAACTGCAGTCACTGCTAAGCCTTCCCACACTTATTTCAAGGGATGGCTAACTAGGATGGAGTGGGAGCTGTTGCCCTGGATTCAGGTGCCTGGTTAATTCCACTTGCCTGGTTTCCTTTGTTGTTCTCAAACTCTGCCTGGCGATGAAGGTACAGAGAAGTCAGCATCGGCTTGCACTTCTAAGTTCTGCTCCTTACATATGCCCCCGGAAAGTTGTTCCAAGTGAAGGCAGCTTAATTAAAAACCACATTCAATCAAACTGTCACTTTGTTTATGGAAAAGTGTCGAGTGGCTGGAAATGGCAAGAACAAGCACTGAAGATTAATGCTCTAAATTTGTTCTGATTAAAAGTACAATTGAGGCATTAAACAAGCAAGCTCCATGAACCCACGGGGGCCTGAAGCCCAGCATTTTTGCCATTTGCAAGTACAACCGGGGACAGTTGTAAAAACAAATAGAACTATTCTCTGCCTAGAGGTTTCCTTTACTTTCATGAAGATAAAGTTTCTAGCAAGAACTGGCTGTTTTTGCAGGGAAGCACACACGAGACAAGCTTGTTTAATCTCTCCAATACCTGCGTGTTTCATAAGTGGCACAGGCTCCAAATCTGATACTCACTGGACTGGAGTCAGGCTATGGAACTGAGTAAAATAAAAAGGAAACTCCAAGACCCTCTGTTCCTACTCTCCATTTTCAGATGGGTAAGCTGAGACCTATGTACTGGAAAAATAAGCTCAAGGGTGACAAATAGAAACAGTTACAGACCTGGAGTCAGCCTTGGGTTTAACTCCACTTCCAGAATACGTCAACTTCCAGAACCCTTATTTTTTCCTAGAGTTATAAAGCCACTGGTCTATTTTATCCAGCAGAGAAATCAGCTCCAACCAAATCCCACCTAGACACAGTGTCTTTTGCCTGACTCCACGAACAAGATGGCACTCTGTCTCCACTGGTGCCACTTTACCTAGACTTGAAGCCTCCAAAACATTGTATGGCAACACTCCATCTCTGCTTGTGATGGAATTATGAGAGGGCATTGGAAAATGGCTGTTCCCAAAGTGACAGTCTTAATCCACAGATCAGGAAGAATCTTTCATTTAGATTACCAGCCACTTAGGTAGAACTCTAAGATGACCACCAATGACCCATGTCCTTGTGTGATCTCCTCCCTGTGAATATGACAGGACATCACTTCTGTGATTATATTACATCATATGGTAAAAGTGACAAGACTTTACAGATATAATTAAGGTCCCTACTCAGCTGACTTTGTGTTAATCAAAAGGGAGATTACCCAAGGTGGGTCTGGCCTCACCAAGTGAGCCCTTTAAAAGAAGGCTTAAACTTTCCCTGTGCTCAGAGACTGCAAACAGCAGAGACCTCCTTCTCACTCCATCTCTGGTTTTGAAGGAGGCCTCTATGAGTTTTACAGCTGCAAGGAAACAAATCTTCACCAAGAACAACATGAGCTAAGAAAAAAAAAAACAGAACAGAACTTCAGATTGCAGCTGTAGCTGACACCTTGAGTTCAGCCTTGTTTGACCCTGAGCAGAGAGCTCAGCTAAGTTGTCCCAACACTCTTGACCCACAAAAACTCGAAATAATAAATGGGTGTCACCTGCTAAGTTTGTGGTCAGTTGTTACACAGCAATAGATAGCTGATACACAAGCCAAGAACAAATAATTCCTACAGCAGTCAAGATAGGGAAGATGTCAGAGCCGAGATGAGAAAACAGCACCAGACATTCTCTCACATGGACTTCCTTTAATAATAATAAAGCAGAAAAACCTTCAAAACCTAACTGGCCCATTTTCTTTTCCTGTCATTCTCTTTCTTAAAATTAAAAGCCAACATGGGCATCCAGGGCTGACTTGATCACAGCATGATTAAATACACTTCCTCTAAAAGTTAGGAAAAAGAGGACTCAGTGAGCATAGGAAGAGGAACAAGTTTCTCTTTGCAAAAAAATAAAAAGTTTTCAAAGAAAACATTCAAGTCTCAAACCTAAAAATACAACTTCATCCAAGAAGAAATTCCCACCCTTTGTCAGGTGCAGAAGCTACAGGAGAGATGATGCAAACAGGAGCTGGTTCTGGGTGTGCAAATCTCTGATAGGTGTGCAAGGCACAACCAGTCCTTGTGTGAATTCTTCCAACCGCGGACTCCACAAGTGCTTATGTACGTGAGAAGACATGTGTTGTGGCTCCTGGGAGAAGGAAGCAACCCTTAGGAGTCAGTATTTAATGAAGTGCTAAACTGTGCATGGCTGGGTTTAAATGGTGACCTTTGTGTAAAGCCAGTTTGATCGCAGGACATTTCCTTTTCAGGAATTACTTGCATAGCTACCTGATGCAGTCAAAGATCAAAATCACTGAGTAAGACCTATGAGGCCCATGTGCTTTCACCCTGCCCTCTCTTTTCTTTTCTGTGTGTGTGTGTGTGTGTGTGTGTGTGTGTGTGTGTGTGTGACAGAGTTTCACTCTTGTTGCCCAGGCTGGAGTGCAATGGCGAGATCTCAGCTCACTGTAACCTCCACCTCCTGAGTTCAAGCAATTCTTCTGCCTCAGCCTCCTGAGTAGCTGAGATTACAGGCATGTGCCACCACACCCAGCTAATTTTGTATTTTTAGTAGAGGCAGTGTTTCTCCATGTTGGTCAGGCTAGTCTCAACCTTCTGACCTCAGGTGATCCGCCCACCTCGACCTCCCAAAGTGCTGGGATTATACTTGTGAGCCACCACACACGTACCACCTTGCCCTCTCTCTACCCTCTTCCCTTGCTACTCTGCTGTCTGCATCCTGGACTTTGAGAGAGAGGACTCACTTACTTGCAAGACTGATATGAAAACTGTTGCTGAGATAAAAGGCTTCCTGGGCCGGGTATGGTGGCTCACCCCTGTAATCCTAGTACTTTGGGAGGCCAAGTTCCTCGACTGAACTTACCAAACACTCTCACTGAGCTGCTTCTCCTTATAGTGCTCTTTTCTGCATCTCATTCCCCACCCCTACTCTCCTAACCTGAAGAATTTATCTTTCAAGACATGCTTTATGAGGTCACCTTCTCTAAGAAGTCTTCTTGAATTCTTTCTACGAAGAGTCCTTAGATAGCCCCAGCATGGCTTGTGCTCAGCTTCCTCTTCTTTTCAATAGGGACAAAAACAGGCATTGAGGGTTGAGTGTGTTGGCTCATGCCTGTAATCCCAACACTTTGGGAGGTCAAAGCAGGTGGATCACTAAAGCTCGGGAGTTTCAGATGAGCCTAGGCAACATAGTGAAACCCTGGCTCTACAAAAAATACAAAAATGAGCCAGGGATGATAGCATATGCCTGTAGTCCTAGCTACTTGGGGGCCGAGGAAGGAGGGTCGCTTGAACCCAAGAGGTCAAGGCAGCAGTGAGCTGAGATTGTGCCATTGCACTCCAGCCTGAGTGACAGAGTGAGACCCTGTCTAACAAAAAAAAGCATTCAGTTGTAAAAATTAATTAAGTTGGCAAATATCAAAGGCTTAGAACCTGGTGGCATGTCTTCAGCACACAGTAAACAGTCAGTGTCCATTTCTATTCTTTACTGAACACCTACTAAGAACCAAATGTTGTTCTGGCCCCTTGAGTACAAAACAGGCACAGTCCCTGCCTTTTTTCCCAGTCAGCACTTTAATATGGGGCTGAGCTCAGAGCAAACCCCTTTTCATACCAGTCTTGCAAGTAGGTGAGTCCTCTCTCTGAAAAACTGTTGCTGGGATAAAAGGCTTCCAGGGCCAGGTGTGGTGGCCCACGCCTGTAATCCCAGCGCTTTCGGAGGCCAAGGCAGGAGGATCACGAGGTCAGGAGATCGAGACCATCTTGGCCAAAATAGTGAAACCCTGTCTCTACTAAAATACAAAAAATTAGCTGGGCATGGTGGTGCATGCCTGCAATCCCAGCTACTCGGGAGGCTGAGGTAGGGGCATCGCTTCAACCCAGGAGGTGGAGGTTGCAATGAGCCAAGATCGTGCCACTGTGTTCCAGCCTGGCAGCAGAGCAAGACTATCTCCAAAAAAAAAAAAAAAAGGCTTCCTGGAAACTTGGGCCCAACACCAAGGTCATTAAAACCAAAAAACAACCCCAGTCTCTGACCTCATTTAGAATTCCTGTTCATAGGTGGCAAGAAAAAGAAAGATGTTACAATATGACCCCCGAGAAGGATACTCCGATTCTCTAGCAAAATCTCATTTTGGAATTGCATGTTGGGTGCCTGCCTTTTACAACCATGCCTCATCTCAGCCAGTGTCATCTCCTCTGAGGAAGTTTTTAGTCATCTCTCCTCAATTAGGAATTAATCTCCCTCATCCGACTTTTCTAGTCTGATTTTTCATTCAAGTCTTAATCACCATCTGACACATTCTATACTTATTATTTATTTTATTTTCTGCCGCCAACCTCTGAAATGCAAACTCCATAAGGGGAAAGGATATGGAGTGAGCTCAGTGCTCTATATCTGGGACCTAGGTCAGTGCCTGACACATAGTAGATGAGAGTCTACTGACACATACATCAATAAATACCCATTGCATTAATGATAATAGTGTTAGTGGCCAGCCACGGTGGCTTGCGTCTATAATCCCAGAACTTTCGGAGGCTGAGGTGGGTGGATCATGAGGTCAGGAATTCAAGACTGGGCTGGCCAACATGGTAAAACCCCATCTCTACTAAAAATACAAAAATTGGCCAGGCATGGTGGTACACACCTGTAATACCAGCTACTCGGGAGGCTGAGGCAGGAGAATTGCTTGAACCCAGGAGACTGAGGTTGCAGTGAGCCGAGACTGTGCCACTGCACTCCAGCCTGGGTGACAGAGCAAGACTCCATCTCAAAAAACCAAAAATAGTGTTAGTGGCAGCCAACACTTTGATAGAGCTTCCTATGTACCAGAAACCATCCCAAGGGCCTTATATATATTAACTCATATAATCCCTGCAACAAGCCCCTGAGCTAGGTACTAGTGTCATTCCCATATCGAGAAGAAAGAAGCAGGGCAGGGAGAGTTCTGATCACTTGTTCACTTATATAGCCAGTGGGTTACAGAGTAAGGATGTGTCAGCTGAAGAATCACCAGGTTCATACATCTAGAAAGGAGAGCTTTATTTTTTATAAGGGGTTTCAGCCTGTCAGCTGACCACCTCGCAGACTGGGGAGCATAGCCTCTAGCAAGCAGAAACCAAAGCAGGCACCTCAAAGGAGGCAAGGTGAGACAGGAATTTATGCTAACAGATTGGCTAAGTAGGCATAGTCACCAAGTTATAGGAGGAGCTATAAATATTCACAAAAGAGGGGCATGCAAATGCATAGTAAATTAATATGAATGTCATATACAGGCCATGTTCATTTTGGGGTGAAAGCTTAACATTTAAGTATATTATAATTAGACTCTATGTGTCAAAAGGTGAATTAGAGGACATGAAGGCACTCAGTGTGCAGCCTCTGTAAACTGAACAGAACCACTTCATGCAAAGAGGACCTAGTTCTGGTTGTGCAAATCTTAATCAGGAAGGAATGTTGCTTAGTTGGCTGTGTCAAGCCTGTATAAAGTGAGGGGCAGCGTCAGGTGGTTGGTTGAAACTAGTGATGGAACAAGTCTTTTGAGACCGCCCATTTCTGTTTACCCTTAGGAAAGAAAGCCAAATGATGGTTAGCAAGGGAGAGGACATAAGGAGGTGCATCTGAGCTCCTGTCTGGTTATAGCTGGGAACTCAGTTTATAAGGTTTCTCTGGGATCCTCCTGGCCAAGAGGGGGTCCATTTAGTCAGTTGGGGTGGTTTAGGATTTTATTTTTGTTTCTGGGATTCAAATCAACCAGTCTGGCCCCAAAGTTTATGCTCTTAGCCACAACACTAGAATGAATCAGTCAACAAACAAAAAATATCATGTCTGTCACATTCTGTAGTGCCTGGGGCTATACTGGGGGATGTGCTTGCCTGCTCCATAGGTGTCCTCTTGAATGTTATAACCTCTACATGAAGCAAAATCCTATGTCCTGCACACAGTAGGCACTCAGGAAGTGTTTGTTGAGTTGGATGACACCTGAGTTTGTGCTTCTGGACATTCTAAATACTTTTTTATGGAAATGTCCAACTTTCCTTCCCATAGAGACTCACAGCACCTAGGCAGCAGTGTGCATTATTGGTAGACCCTATCCAGAGCTTTTAACAATAAGAACATCCAAGCTAGGGTGCCACACAGGGACACTGCCATCAGCTTCTGGGCCACAGGAGTGCTCAGTATATGTGGATAATGAGTTTGGAGGTGCAATGATGCCAAAAATAATTGTTCCTCAGGCCTTCTAGATCCTCTCACTTCCCCTGAGGAGTGATTGTGCATTCTGCCTGCCCAGGAGGACAGGCAAGACTATAGACACATGTTTGTGGCAATAACCAGCAGCTGTCTGGCCAGACTTCACGGCAAGTGAGCAAATCCCACCTTCTTCGCTAGCTCAGAAGCAGCTATAAAATTACAGTGGGGCCCCAGGAGAAGCTGTACTACACCAGGGGGTGGAGCAGCTCAGAAAAAAAGGAAAGCACAGAAAAAAAAAATCTGGCTACATATATACCTGGGACAATCTGTTTTCTTAACAGCACACAGGACCATGTACCAGGACCAGGCAAGCAAAGCGTGGGCATATGCTACCCCTGGGCTAATCCACAGACCTCAGGGAAGAGCAAGCAGCAGTGCTAGGCTGCCAAGCTCTAAAAATACCTAGCTCATTCCCACCATGGCATGTATGGTGAGCTCGTAGTGGGCAGGAATCCTGCCAAACAAATGCCTATCTAGCTGGACAATCCAGAATGAGCCTGGAGACTGGGGACTATGAAAACATAGGATCCAGATAGAGACGTGGTTTTCTCTTGAGCATGAATGAAGTTTTAAGAAAACTGGTGTATGTGGATTGCCATGAATTGGGGAGGAGGAGTGAGGAGCGGAGGAGAAGCTGCTGCTATAGTAATGGAAGTCGATGAATGCAGTGGCTCGCACTGCAGGCTCGAGAGTTTGACCAAGTCCATGCAAATCTTGAACTTCCCACATAATAAATACACAGCCCTGGGGAGAAAGTTAACCTCTCTGAGCCTCGGTTTCCACATCTGTAAGAAAGGGGCAATGATAATAATCAGTGCTGTCTATCTACCCCATCGGTTTTTATAAGGAACGTAATAGATTATGTTATTGTTCAACTATCAATTGTCCCTCCTCTCTACAGGACTCCTCCCTACTGGACAATTGGAGTCCCCACCAATGTTGGGCTCTGAGCCAGTGGAATGTGAGTGGAAGTAACAGTGCCCCTTCCAGAAGAATCTTTAAGATCCATCTCATCATCTACATCCTTCTCTTTTCCCTCTTCCATGAGATTAGCAATGACCCAGAAAGGAGCCCTCCATCAGCTAGAGTCCTGCATCTAAAACATGAAGCAGGGTTGTAATTAACCTCACATAACTGGAGCCAGAAATCAACTTTCATAAGCTGCTGAGGTTTTGGAGTTGTTTATTACTGTAGCATAAACCAGCTTAAATTGACTGATACAATGATTAAATTATATCTGGCATTTTCCTTTTCATTTATTAATTTTGGGACAGTATGGGGGAACAGGGTCTCACTCTGTGACCCAGGCTGGAGTGTCGTAGCATGATATCAGCTCACTGCAGCCTCTTCTGGGCTCAAGCGATCCCTCCACCTCAGCAATTCAAGTAGCTTGGTCTACATGCATGTACCACCATGCCCAGCTAATTTTTTGTTTTTTGTAGAAACAGGGTTTCATCATGTTGCCCAGGCTGGTCTCAAACTCCTGGGCTCAAGCAATCTGCCCACCTCAGCCTCCCTAAGTGCTGGGATTACAGGTGTGAGCCACCATGCCTGGCCTTAGCAATTTCTAAGCACTCAGTAAAGTTACTTTATTATTGCTATTATCAATATCATCATCATGGGTTCTCACCCTTTTGGAGACATCCCATACCTTGTTGAGAAACTCACAAAAGCTTTGGACCCTCTCCCTTGAGAAATGCACATTTGGACACAATTTTGAAGATAAATACAGGTAGTTTGCACATCCCAGGCTCTAAAAGAAGCTCCCATGTTGGAAAACTCATCCTAAAGTCAATTTCCTAAGCTTCAGCTTGGAAATAGTGCCAATATAGATGCTATCTGTGTCATGTCAACTATCACTCAGTACAGACAGGTCAAAATGCAACAGGGCCACTTTCCACCCTGGACCAACAGCCTGAGACATACAGGGAGGCAGGGATCGGTAGACATGGAAGGAAAGTGTTAGGCCTGGCTGTGTCCTCACCTCTGTGCTCAGGGCTGTGAGTGAGGATGACAGACACAACAATCTATACCCACCCCAGACCTGTAGCACTCCACAAGATCGTCCTTGGGCCACAGGCTGTCTGGGGAACATGCAGTTCTTTAGTGTCTGGATATCATTAGCTAATTTGTGTGTCCAATTTCAAAGAAATGCTTCCTCCCTGGAGGAGTTTCTACTCAAAGGACTGGCTATTTGTGGCTCCCACCCATTCAGCTTTGTTGTGTGAAGCCGGCATTTCCTAGACTATCCCAACCTCCACCTTTTCCTCACTCTGGAGTCAGCAGCACTGGAGCCCAAACCAGTCTCCTGGGCCTCCCCATAGCCTGGTATTCCCATCCACCTTGCAAGAAAAGAAAAGTCAATGCTTTGTATAAGCCCTGCTTCCAACTAGGATCAAAGGAATAGCTTCATTCACCCTTTCTTTCTCTTATTCATCCATTCATTTGTTTAACAAATAATTATTGACAACCTTCTGTATGCTCCATGACATATTGTCTGTATGACTTTGAGCAAGTTACATAATCTCTCTCCTCATGCCTCAGTTTTCTTATATACAAAATGGGTTGGTAATAGGACCAATCCAATAGGCTACTGTAATGATTAAATATATTAATATATGCATAGCATTTAAATAATGCCTGGCAACAAAGAAAGTGCTTGGTAAAATGTTATTCGTACTTTACCAACTACTGTAGTAGTCACTAGAAACAAAACAGTGAGTGAAAACTAATACATTTCATGCCCCTGTGAAGCTGATGATTGCCTGGGAGAAATATACATTAATCACATACCCTGGAGGTGAAAGATATGTTCAGTACTCCTTGATTTTGGTGATGGTATCACAGATGTATGCATATGTCCACATTCATTGAAATGTTTACATTAAATATACGTAATCTTTGTATGTCAACTATACCTCGATAAAGCTTTAAAAAATAAGCACACCAATGAATGTTAAATACGTAACCACCATAAGTGTTACCAAGGAGAAGCATATGGTGGGTTCTAGGAGGGCAGGTGATACAGATTATTGTTTAGGAACAATTTTTCTAAGGAGTGATGATGAGGTTGAGGTCTGGAGAATGTCTAAGAATTATGAGAGAGTTTCGGGTATGTGTGATTCTTTCTGGGTGGGTTGAGGGGCTCTGTTTCAGGCAGAAAAGGCAGCACATAGGAAGGTCCTCTCAATATCTAACACTGTTAGACATATAAAACCTTTGATAATAATAATCAGATAATAATAACAGAGGTCTGAATGGGAAACTGTAAGATTTCAACAGCAAGCTATCTTGATGAGGCTCCTCCATTTCTCAAAAATTTATAATTAACAACAGGACAATTACTTCCCAAATCCCCTTGAAATTAATTCCATCCTCCTCCAGAACCTGTAATGGGTGGGAAATGAAACTGATGAGAGGGAGGCTCAAGTATTAGTGATCATATCAGAGCATATCAAAACCTTGGTGAATTTTACCCCTGTAGTTTGACCTGGAAATATTCCCTAATCCAAAGACATGGATTATACCATGTGATTAAAAAAATCTTAAGATATATTTATTCATGTATTTAACAGCTTTTGTTTTTAGTATTTAGGACCTACCAGGCACCATATGAGGTGCTAAAGACACAATGGTGACCAAGACATAGTCTACTGGTCTCTGTCCTCTGTATTCTATTTTACCATATCTCTCCCCAACCCCTATCAGACCCAAGAGGGAGGGATTTCCAGTAGCCAAAACAAATTAGACTCAGGCAAGATAATTTTGAAATTAAAAAATGGTAAAAGACTTATACTACCCTCATTTCAAACATATTACAAAGCTACTGTAATCAAGAGAGTGTGGTGTTAAGGGAAAGCTAGACATGTAAGTCACTGGAACATAACTGAATGTTTAGAAATAAACTCTTACACTATGTCGATTGATTTTTGACAAACATGCCAAGATAATTCAAAAGGAAAAAGATAGTCTTTTCAACACGATGCTGGGAAAATTTGATACCAATATGTGAAAAAGTGAACTTAAATTCTTATCTCCAAACCACACACAAAAATTAACTCAAAATAGGTCTTAGATCTAAATATAACAACTAAAATTATAAATCTCCTAGAAAAATATTAGAGAAAATTGTCATGACCTTGGGTTAAGCAGAAAGCTCTTAGACACAACACCATTCATTATTCTTTTACCAGACATAAATGAAAAAACAGGTAAATTTATCTCCATTAAAATTTAAAATTTTTGCACTCCAAAGACACCATTAAGAATAAAAAGAAAAGCCAGCATAGGAGAAAATATTTGCAAATCATACATATGATAAAGAATTGTATCAAAAATATACAAAGAACTCCTACAACTCAATAATAAGAAAACAAACAGCTCAAAATAAGATGAGTTTAAAAACTCAATAGTTATTTCATCAAAAATGACATATACATGGCCAATAAGAAATGAAAAGGAGTTAAACACCATTCATCATTATGGAAATGAACATTAAAACCAAAATGAGATACCACTTCCATATACATATTAGAATGACTATAATGAAAAATATAGACAATACCAAGTGTTGGCAAGGATTCAGAGAAACTAAAACCCTTGTACACTGCTGATGAGAATGTGATATGGTACAACTACTTGTGAAAACAGTTTGGCAGTTTTTAAAAAACTTAAACGTAAACTTACTGTATGGCTCATTAATTCCACTTTAGGTATCAACACAAGAGAAATTAAAACATACATCCACACAGACTGGCACATAGATATTGGCAGGAATATTATCCCTAAAAGACAGAAAGTAGCAACAACCCCAATATCCATGAGCTAGTAAATAAACAAAATGTTGGCTGGGCATAGTGGGTCACATCTTTAACTTTTGGAGGCCGAGGCAGTTGGATCACTTGAGCTCATGAGTTTGAGACAAGCCTGGCCAACATGGAAACCCCATCTCTACCAAAAAAAAAAAAAAAAAAATATATATATATATATATATATACACAAACACACACACACACACACACACACACACACACACACCCCACACACACACACAAATAAGCTGGGTGTGGTAGTGTGTACCTGTAGTCCCAGCTACTCGAGAAGATGAGGTGAGCGGATCGCTTGAGCCTGAGAGGCAGAGGCTGCAGTGAGCCACAGCCTGGGGAATAGCCCATCTCAAAAAACTAAAAAATAAATAAATTATTATATATCCAGATGGAATATTCTTTGGCAACAGAAATGTAGAAAACACTGATACATGTGACAACATGAATTAACCTCAAAAACATTATGCTAAGTGAAAGAAGCCAGACTCAAGAGACTATATATTGTATGATTCCATTTACATAAAATTTCCAGAAAAGGAAAATCTATAGAGACAGAAAGTGGATCAGTGATTGCTTGGGGCAGGGGTTAAGAGCAATGATTGACAGGCCTGAGATAATTTTTTTTAAGGGTGGTGAAAATGTCCTAAAACTTATTTGAGGTGACAGCTGCAAAATCTATAACTTTTTAAAAATCATAGGATTATATATTTACAATGAGTGTATTTTAGAAATGTAAATTAGACATCAATAAAGATATTAAAATAAAGTAATTAATCCTCTAACAGCCCACGCAATAGTTTAGTCATCTACATGGCTTGATATACCTCCAATCTAGTCCTTTCAACAAAGAATCGAAGAGTCTAGTAAAATGAGGAGTCTTTGGGATTGGAATGGTTCTAGCCTCATTCTCTCTAAATAATTCTACCCAAACAATATTTAGGAATATTTTTTAAGTGGCATAAACACCCTAATAGTTACATATACATATTTTTAATCTTCTCAGTTCTAGAAAGGGAGTTTTGTTATAGTCCAAGGAAAATCAGTCTTGATACTGAATTATAAGTTAACATTTCAGCAGACATGCTATGTTGTATGAAATCTTCCCACATTAGCAGTCAGAATACAGGGGACAGCATCACCTCCTTTGCCTCCAGAGGTCTAAGGAGGCAGTGGAAAAAGATCAGAGTGTCTTCAAGAGTCTGATAAGTTCTCTCTTCTCAAGAACATAAGGAAAATTAAGCATTATTTTTTCTCTCAATGGTTTTGCCTTTTATAGTGATAAAATTCTTATAGACAGCTCACTATGCACCATGTACTATTCCAAACATAAAATGTATTAACTAATTTAGTGCTCATAACAACTCTATGAGGTCAGTTCTATTTTATCCCTTTTTACAAATGAGTAAATAGAGCACAGAGAGGTTAAGTGACTTGTCCAAGATTACACAGCAAGCTAGTGTTGTGGAGACAAGATTCAAACTAAACAGATAACTCAAGTCCTTTCTCTTAAACCCTCTGTCTCATGTACTGAGAGGCATTAAATCTCAAGGTGTAAGTAAAAGATAAGTAACTTTTTTCATTCTGCCTTTTACCTTTTTTTTTTTCTTACAGGCTGGAGTGCAGCGGCACAATCTTGGCTCACTGCAACCTCCGCCTCCCAGGTTCAAATGATTCCCCTGCCTCAGCCTCCCAAGTAGCTGAAATTACAGGCTCCCCCACCACCATGCCTGGTTAATTTTTTGTATTTTTAGTAGAGACAGGCTTTTGCCGTGTTGACCAGGCTGGTCTCGAACTCCTGGCCTCAAGGATCCACCCCACTCTGCCTCCCAAAGTGCTGGGATTACAGGCATGAGCCACTGAGCCTGGCCCGGAAAGCATTTTTTAAAAGAGAAACGCAGACTCTTGGAGAAATGACTGATTGCTGATTCCAGGGTTGAAGTAGGAAAAGTATAAAACGAGCCTGGAGCATCTTATTGTTCCAGAAAGTAAGAGAATGTGTGCTAAAAACAAAAACAAAACAAAAAACCCATGAGGACTTCTAGGGACTGAATTTTGTCCCCTACAAATTCATTTATTGAAGCCTTAACTTACCATTGACTATATTTGAAAACAGGGCTTTTAGGAGGTAATTCAGTTTAAATTAGGTCATAATAGGAGGACCCCAATTTGATAGGATTGGTAAACCTATAAGAAGAGAAGAAAGAGAGTTCTCTCTTTCTCTCTCTCCACCAGGATGCACTGAGGAAAGACCATATGAGCACACAGAGAGAAGATGGCTGTCTGCAAACCAGTACGAGTGCCCTCACCTGAACCCAATCATGCCAGCTCCCTGATCTTGGACTTCCAGTCTTTAGAACCACGAAAAAATAAATGTTGTTGTTTAAGACACCCAGTCTATAATATTTTGTCATGGCATCCTGAGCTCACTAAAATAAGAATACGTCAAAAGAACATAAGAGCCGGGCTGACGTTCTATCTGACAAAATCTCAGACAATTTAAGCATCAATATAAATATAAATAATGACAGTAATGGATTATAACCCACTGAAAAATTAAGAATCTTGAGCCCATGCTAATATAAATCATACAAGTAAAAATAAATGTTCTTCCTTATAGCAGAACACTAACTAAGAGAAGAAATGATGACGTTAGAAACATCAATGGATGCTTAAACTGGTGAGTAAAAACATCATAAGGAATAGGATATTTATATAGTCTCAATGTATCTCCCTACAAATATAGGAGCTACAGCGAAACCCAAGTCTCCTATCTTCCTAATCCAGGTATCTAAGCAGGAAGCGTCAGAACTCAGCATCAGAACTCCCTACAAGTTATTTGTTAATTACAAAGAGGAAATAGCAACTTTACAATAGAGACTGCAAATATTACCTTAACCACGTAGTCAAAATTAATGTCACCAATATCAAGAACAACTGACATCATCTCCTGATACAATGCACCAAGAAGGACACAATGTCAATTCAGTGATATTTCTGAAAAAAAAAAAGTGTGAAAGAAATAGGATAAAATGTAAGCAACTGGTGAATCTGAATAAAGAGAAAATAGGAGTTCTTTCTACTATTCTTTCAACTTTTCTGTAACCTTGAAAATATATCTACCCATGACATAGTTTACCTATGTAACAAACTTGCACATGTACCCTTGAACTAAAAAGTTAAAAAAAAAATCTATCTAAATGCATACACAGTTTAAAAAACATATGAGCCCAAGCCCCACCCCAGACTAATAAAATCATATTCACTGGGGGTATGGGGCCCAGGCATCCATGTTATTGTTTCTATATTTGTTTTTTAGGCTGCTTGGGTTATTCAAATGTGCCTCCTAGGTTGACAGCCCCTATAGGGCTCAGAGGATAGTGACATTCTGAAATTATCTGGACCTGTGGGTACCAAAGTGAATGGTTTAGATCAGTTCCCAACCACCAGCAGCACCTGAGCACCCGGAGACTGGTAACAAATGCAGACTCTTGGACCTCACCCAGACCTACTGAATCTGATACTTTCGGTGGTGGACCAGCAATCTGTGCTTTAACAGGGCTCCGGAGGGTTCTAATGTTCATGAAAGTGTGAGAACTATGGGCTATATTGCTTCTCAGGTAACTAACAGTGTTCTTCGATTTCCTTTTTTTTTTTTTTTATTGTGGTAAAACACATACACACACACAATTTACTATATTGGTCAGTCAGCATAGACTTCCAGCCCCACATCACCTTTCCCAAATGCCTTCACAAAGTCGAGACACAACAGTGAAAGTGTGGATTTTACTCCACCGTTCCAATTCTCAGTTCCTTCCTGCTGGTGGTCTCATTTCCCTGCCCTCCTCTCTACCTGTGCCATGTACCCCATCTCTTTGTACTTCCCCTGCTGGTCGGTCCCCGACACAAGTCCTGCTGCAACCACCACTAACTCCTTGAAACTAACCTATCCTCTCCATCACTCTCAAGCCACATTCTCTGAACCTTTCCAGGAAACAAAGAACCAGTGCGGAATTAATAATGCACTGAAAAAGACCAGGACCCTTTCCCAAGTGTGAGGCTGTACCACTGGTGTTAGCTGTGATAATTTTTAGGTGGTACAGGAGACAGAATTAAGTAACATCAAATCACATGGTGCAAAAGTTGCTCCCTTTCAAGTCTGTTTCAATTCTTCTGAAAACATCAGGGAAAAAGTCCCAAACACCCTACAAGACTCGCTAATCTCCCTTTTTAACAGGGAGATCAGGCCTCGGGGCTCTGAGCCTTTGGGAAAAGTCTCTGAGCTGCTTGGTCTTCATTGTATGTATTTTTGCAACTTACTTTCTATTTGTGGGAAGTGATACTGGTTTTCCATTTCTAGCTCTGATGCCAAGTTGCTTTTTTAAAATAAATGTGCTTAAATTAAAAAGCAAGTAGTTTAAAGCACACATTAAACAAATAATCGTAGAGATGTTAGAATTTGAAAAACTGAGAGAATGAGGACCTGGGCTTCTTCCCTGTGAAATTTTCACCCCACATACATCATTTTGGTGTCTTGGAGACTGTGTCCTACCATGATCTAATCTATGCGGCAACAGGAAAGGAATGGAGTCTCCAGCCAGACTGGATCACCAGTTCCAACACAGGGGCTGGCAGAGCCTAATTCTGGTCATCTTCCTGGTCCCTAAACCTTCCAGAAACCCAGGGACTGGAAAGGGATCCTAACCAAATCTGCAGCTGTTGGAACCTAGATCCTAGTGAGCCAGATGTGGGCAGTGGTGGGGACAGAGATAGCTGATAAATTTGGGCAGATCCCTAAACTGCATCCAACCCTCCTGCACTTTCTTTCTTAACACCCTTCATCTAACATGTAGGAGAATGAAAGTAGATCCTCATCTCTCACCTTAAGCAAAAATCAACTCAAGATGGATGAAGCACTTAAATCTAAGACCTGAAACTATAAAAATTCTTGAAGAAAACATCAGATAAACCCTTCTAAACATTGGCTTAGGGAAAGATTTCATGACCAACAACCCAAAAGCAAATGCAACAAAAATAAAGATAAATAAATGGGACTTAATTATAAAGAGCTTCTGCACAGTGAAAGAAACAGCAGAACAGACAACCCATGGAGTGTGAGAAAGTCTTTACAACCTATACATCCAACAAAGGACTAATACCTAGAATCTACAAGGAACTCAAACAAATTAGCAAGAAAAAAAAATTAGCAAACAAATTAGTAAGCCCAAACAAAAGTGGGATAAGGACATGAGCAGGTCTCAAAGAAGATACACAAATTGTTAACACACATATGAACAAATACTCAACATCACTAATGATCAGGGAAATGCAAATCAAAACCACAATGTGATACTATTTATTCCTGCAAGAATGGCCATAATCAAAAAAGTAAAAAAAATAATAGGTGTTGGCATGGATGTGGTGAAAAGGGAACACTTCTACACTGCTGGTGGGAATGTAAACTAGTACAACCACTATGGAAAACAGTCTGGCGATTCCTTAAATAACTAAAAGCAAAACTACCATTTGACCCAGCAATCCCACTACTGGGTATCTACCCAGAGGAAAAGAAGTCATTATATGAAAAAGAGACTTGCACGTGTATGTTTATAGCAGCACAATTCACAATTACAAAAATATGGAACCAGCCCAAATGCCCATTAATCAACAAGTAGCTAAAGAAATTGGGATATATATATATATATATATATATGATAGAATAAAACTCAGCCATAAAAAGGAATGAATTAATGGCGTCCACAGCAATCTGGATGAAAATGAAGACTATTATTCTAAGTGAAGTAACTCAGAAATGGAAAATCAAACATCATATGTTCTCACTTATAAGTGGGAGCTAAGCTATCAGAATGCAAAGGCATAAGAATGACACAATGGATGTTGGAGACTCGGGGGAAAGGGTGGTGAGGAATAAAAGACTACAAATTGGGTTCAGTGTATGCTCGGGTGATTGGGTGCACCAAAATCTCAGAAATCACCACTGAAGAACTTACTCATGTAACTAAATACCAACTGTTCCCCCCTAAAAAACCTGTGGGAAAAAAAATTAAAGGTTAAGGAAAAATAAATAAATAAAACTAGTATTGATTTGGGTTATTTCAGTTTGTGTTCACCAAATAATAGTTGTTCAAAATAATTTAGAAAATGCTGGGAAAAAAAAAACCCACTCACCTAGAGGAATTTAGTTCAAAGCAAAGAAATTTCTAACATTCCCCATACCTTGTGCATCTGACCTATGATGTTTTTCCCTTGACCTTAAAGACTTACAAAGGGCATCATTATGAGTAATTGCAAAACCATTATGAAAATCAAATCCCTATTTTAGATGACTCCTCATGCTCAGTATAAAAGACGCTTACTCAAAACCTTGGTGTTTTCATTCCAAAAGGAACTTCTTTTAATGCTGCAAGCAGCATTACAATTTTAAAAGAGAAAAAATACATTCTAGTAATTAAATGCAAATCACCAGAGCTCAGAATTCAGGGCCCTGTCTCTGGAATGCCTAGATTCAGCACTGGGAGAAGCAAATAACTGAGAAAAGGAAAGAGGATGTCGTCCTGTCTCCCTCCCTAGGACCCTCCTCCTCAGCTAACCAGTGCTCTCCTGGCTCAAAGAAAATGTGGAAATTGGTGGTTTTTTCCCAAGGATGACAACTGTCTGAAGCTGCTGTCCTCCGAGGGTAGGATGGGTCAGAAGACATCTGCACCTGCTCTGCTATGTAGTCTTGCCATCTCTAAGGGCTTGATTTGCTGGCTTGTTTACTAGAGTCAGAAACAGAATAAAGGTAACTCACTTCAAAGTCTAGATTCAAATGCTACTTCCTAGAAGATGCCTTCAGGACCCTCCCTCACTCCCAGTTAGAAGGAACTCTGCTTTTCCTGTGGCATTGAAGTCAGAATGTTTGTTCTTATTTCAAGCACCAGTACTGGAATGTCTGCTGATTCCATGAAGTTCCTGAAGTTGCATGAGGCACTGTGCTGAGTGCTGGGGATACAACAGTGAAAACCGATAATTCTCCACTCTTATGAGCTTCATTTACGGAGTTCAGGGAGGCAGGAGTTGGTCAAATAATCACAAAAGCAAATGCAACATCACAAATCATAGTGAGTGCTATTTAAGTATATTAAAAGAATTTACTAGTCAAAAAGTATCAGCAGAATAAATAGCAGGTGCAAAGGACCCACGTCAGACAGGTGAAGGGGGACGTGAGCGCAAATGCAAGAAGGCCAATATCACTTTTGCAAAGAGCAGGTGAGAGATGGGGCTCCAGAGGTAGCAGAGGTCAGCCACGCAGTGCTTTGAAGGCCACAGAGACACATTTTATTACTATCACCATAGAAATGAGAAGACATGAAACCACTTTCAGGAGGGAAACAACATGATTGGGTTTGCATTTTGAAAGATCCCACTGGCTTCAGTAGAGAGGATGGACTTTGAATAAGAAGCAAAGATGCTTGTGGGAAGGAGAGTAATTCAAAGACCTTCAGTTGTACTGGCAAGAGATGTTGAGTGTTGGATCACAGAGGTGGTGATGGAAATGGGGAGATGTACTTTGTCTGATGTTGGTCAAGTTACTTCTTTCTGCATCTCCATTTCCTCATCTGTAAAATGGGAGTAATAAGCCCACTCACCTCCCAGTGCAATGAGATGGGATATAGAAAGGACCTGGCACATCCTGATGATTCAATAAATGATAGCCAGATCTTTGTAACTCTTGTAAGACACTTTTCAGGTCATATCTTTTTAAATGGTTGTTTGTCCACACTGTTCATTCCATCTGTGTGGCTTTATGTTATTTGAAGGCATAGTCTCTCCCTGCTGGATTCACTTTATAACAAGTTAGTTCTCCCACCAGGATGATTAGCACCCAGAAATTGTAAACAAATATTTGTGGGGAAAACTGACTTGAATGGCCCAGATGGTGGCACACGGCCAGGCTCCCTAACCACTTGAGTTAATCCATCACAGATGTGTTGGCCAATGCTTTGCAAGGTGCGATTCTCTAGGTGTGACTTCCATGGAGGAGACACTCAAATCTGATCTGTCTTCAAAAAAGAATGGGTTGTTCAGCCACTGGGGGTGTAGGTTATTGACATCCTCTGGCTTCAGAGCCCTCAGGATCCACTTTTGCTTTTGAGCTGAAGTCACATTCTGCCACAGCAGTCCTTAGCCAGTGACAGGGCATAATGGGGACATGGGGCCTGGCCACTTCTGCCCAACACAGGGCTCCTATCATGGGCAACCTCTGCTCCAAAGCTTTCTGTTAGGTTGGCAGAGACTGTCTGGTCTGTATGGTGGTCTGAGGCTCTCCTTTGAACAATTCTGCTTCCTACCTTCCCCATTTTATTTTTCCCAAGTACTTATGCACCTTCAATAAACTTCTTGTACAACTAACTCCATCTCAGCATCTGTTTCCTGGAGAATCCAACTGGTTCCCCTTGGAGAGAAAATAAACTAAAAGCTACAACATGAAGAAGCATATACAAGAACCAGGTAAGTTAAATAACTCACAGCTATCTCTTGTCCCAAAGGATTAAAAACTCCAAATGCTGTGAAAGAGAACTACCTAATTAATTAAGTTGGCTCAAACTGCCAGGAAGCTTTCTGAGCAACAGCAGATGTTGGGGCTTCAAGAAAGATTACTGCCTGCTTTTGGCCGGAATCCCAGGGGTCATTTACGGCTGTGATGTTGCCAGTTCTTCTCCCCTTCTGGCCAACACCTCTCAATTCATTATTTGGGATACTAATTATAAACCTGGGACAAGAGCCTAATCTCCCAGCAAGGAAAACTCTGTCCGTCTACTTTACCTATCCCTATCTTGGAAATTGTTATGGATCTCAGGCTAAAAAATAGAGGCTGGGCGTGGTGGCTCACGTCACTAACCCCAGCACTTTGGGAGGCCGAGGCGGGTGGATCACAACGTCAGGAGTTTGAGACCAGCCTGACCAATATGATGAAAAACTCCATCTCTACTAAAAACACAAAAATTAGCCGGGCATGGTGGTACGCACCTGTAGTCCCAGCTACTCGAGAAGCTAAGGCAGAAGAATCGCTTGAACCCAGGGGTGAAGGTTGCAGTGAGCCGAGATCTCGCCACTGCACTCAGCCTGGACGTCAGAGAGAGACTTCATCTCAAAACAAACAAACAAACAAACAAACAAACAAAACGAAAGTAAATGGAGACAAGAGAAAAAGCATCCCTCACACAACTTTTGGGTCTTCCATTGGAGAGACAGCCCCACTCTAGGAGGCAACAGTTATTACTATAATTTTGGAGATATTTTGGCAGGTTTTGGAAACTCTATTCAAAGTTTAGTTTAGTCTCAATTTCTAGAACATCAAGCCACTTTTGTGGAGGCAAGGGTGACAGGAAAAGCTCACAACATGGTGGCAATCCTAATGATAATAGTAATAGCAATTAGTATTTATGGAGCAATAAATATTTTTGTAGCTTGGGAGGGGAAATTTTTACAGAATTAGCTTATCTAATCATCACAGGAACTCCTAGACATTGGTGATATTTTCATCAATTATTTGAATGAGGACACAAAGGCTCTGATATGGTTTGGATGTTTGTTCCCTCCAAATCTCATGTTGAAATGTGACCTCCAGTGTTGGAGGTAGGGCCTGGTGGGAGCTGATTAGATCATGGGGGCAGTTCCCTCATGAATGGCGTAACACTATCCCCTTAGTAATGAGTGAGCTCTCACGGTTAGTTCACATGAGATTTGGTTGTTTAAAAGAGTGTGGCACTGATACCCTTCTTTATTGCTCTGTATCTCGCCATGTGATATGCTGCCCTCTTTCACATTCTACCATGATTGGAAGCTTCTTGAGGCCTCACCATAAGCCAAGCTGATGTCAGCACTGTGATTCCTATATAGTTTGCAGAGCCATGAGCCAATAAAACCATTAAACCTCTAAACCTCTCATCTTTGCAAATTACCCAGCTTTGGGCATTTCTTTTTTTTTCTTTTTTTCCACCCCTCACTCTATTGCCCAGGCTAGAGTTCAGTGCTGTGATCTCTGATCACTACAACGTCCACCTTCTGGGTTTAAGCAATTCTTGTGCCTCAGCCTCCTAAGCAGCTGGGATGACAGGCATGCACCACCACGCCCAGCTACCTTGGGTGTTTCTTTATAGCAACACAAGAATGGACTAACATGGGCTCAGAGAGGTTAAGTAACTTGTCTAAGGCCACAGAGCTAGTAAGAGGCAGAGATAGGATTCAAACTTAGGTCTCTCCAGAATCAATGACTACCATTATCCTCCTTTCCTCCACTGTTCTAGATGACTCTTGCACTGGGGCACTCTTGCTCTGACCTACACATCCCCTTCACAGACATGGAGTGGATGTGGATGCCTCAGTTGCTGCATCATTTTAACAAGCATCTATTGTCTGCTCTGTGCCATGCCCTATGGTAGGCACTGGGAAGAAAAGAATGAATGATCCTTGACATCAAGAAGCTCAAAGACTAGCTGGGAAGATACTAATATAGCAATTTCTTTTATTTTCTGTAATGGGAGACCCACTCTCAACTATGAGGAGTAGATGCTATCAGCAGTAACACCAACTTTTTGTTAAGGACAAAGAAAGTGAAGATGGGAAAATGGAGACTTGTCCAAAGACATACATCTAGTCATGAGAAAGCTGAAACCCAAACTAGCTAAACCGATATATCACAGCCTCTGAGTCACCATCATTGAAAGAAACAACACACTTGGAATGAGGGAAGGGCTCGCCTTGCACAAGTTGGGATGTAATTTGCAGACATTTTACAGAGCAGAAAATACACGAGTCTCTGAAGGGCAGTGATCAATGATTTCGGCCATCTTAAATGAGACCAGAATAGATACAAGGAGAATCACGGCCACATATAACTCCAACCGTCAAGGGTATTAACTAACCCCCAAAATGTTTCCTTTTCTTGAAGTTCTATGGACATGGCCTTTGAATGTTTGGGGGGTACAGGGGATTCGGGTTTAGGCAGCTGAAGCAATACCTATTTACAGATGAGAATATCACCAGAAGTCCTAATAATCTCAGAGAATCTAAGAAACAAGAGAGTCCATATGTATGCAAGAATCCCTGCCCCTGACATGTTTACTCTGCCTTATGACCTCTAATGACAGAGAACTCTAGACTTAATTAGCCAGCTAATAGCTCTTCCACATACTTTTTGGAAGCAGATTCTGTCTCTGTGGGCTCTACTTCTTCCCTTAGATTCTAAAGCAACATAGAATGTATCTGCTCTATGTTCAAGACAGAAGCTCTTCAAATAATTGGTACATAGCAATCTACTCACCCCTCTCACTTCCCCATTTCTCTCCATTCAGAAATGCAAACATTTATCCTTTCATTGATGTTATTCAGGAACCACTTCCAGCAGCCTGTACCTCCCTTAGTCATGCTCCTTTTAACAAGCCCAGTTTATCAATGTCCTCCTTAAAATACAGAATCCACACATGAGCATAGCCAAAGATGATAATATTTGTGAAAGGGCTGTGAAAACGAGAGTAGGCAGAGGGTTATTATTATTTTTTCTCTAGGACTAAATGAAAATATAAATGTTATTTCTCTTAACACAAACCAGTTTGAAGAAACTATTCAATGTATTCATTCTGTCATTTGTTCATTCCCTTCACAGGTATGAACTGACTCTAAAACTATGGCCTGAGAGAGGGCCTGGGCACATAATGGTAAATAAAGTCAATCGTTAATTTTATTTGGTCATCCTCAAGGCCAAGTCCTCTTCCCTTCCCTTCCCTTCCCATCCCTTCCCATCCTCCTCTTTCTCCCTGGGTGACCTTATCCATCTCCAAGGCTGAAGCCTCCTCCCAAACGCTCACCTGCCACCCAGCTCTAGGTAACTTCCCTGATGTTTCCATCAGGAGGACCTTCAAGCTCCACCAACTCAATACATCTAAAGAAAAACTCATTACCTCCCTTTCCTCAAACTGACCCTCCTCTAGGGCATGGCACCACCATCCTCCTAGACACCAAGGCCAAGCTTCTTGCCACCACCAATTCCCTCACACCTCTCACCCTGTGACTATACCTCCTAATAGTATTCATATCCAGCCACTTTTCTCTTTTCTCTCCTGGCCCAGGTCCTTCTAATCTATCTTACCTGGACAAGTTCAATAACTTAACCTTTCTTCCTATTTTCACCATTGCCCCTTATAATTTACTCCGCACTCAATAGCCAAAGACATTGTTTAAAAAACAAAAACTTGATCATGTCTGTCTCCTGCTTAAATAAAATCCTTCACTTATCTTACCAAAGTAGCCCACTAGGCCTGCATGACCTGCCTTTTTCTATGCCACCAGCACCATTCCATTCCTTTACTCTCACTCCAATATTCAGTGGATAATCATTTCGGTCTTCTTACAGTTCTTTCAAGGGGTGATAGCCCTTCCAATCACAGGCCCTTTGCACTCACTGGAATGCTCTGCTCCCCTGCCACTGTCTCCGCCAACCCATGTCTTCACCTAGCTAACTCCCTGTCACCCTTCAGATGCAGTTCAAACATCACTTCATTGGAGACACCTTCCTTAAGCACCACCCCCACACCCTGAGGTTCCCCCTCACAGCAACCTGTGCTTCCTATTCATTGTAGTTATGACTGTTGTCATTAAATAATTTGTTGTACCATTGATCATTTGGTGTTTCCCTCCCACGAGAGTATAAGTTCAATGAAGGCTAAGACTATATCTGTGTATCTGTCTTACATTCCTGCAAATCCCTCATGGCTAGCACTTGTGCCATATAAAAACAGACAATCAATAAATGAATAACCAGGAGTGCAAAGTCAGAAAATAAAGATATGGCAGGTATATACAAGAAAAAAAATGTGAATGAATTTCATCAAAAATGGTTCTGCTGGAACACAAAGACTAGGCCACAAAGTTGAGTTGAAACCTTTCCTTTCGGCCAGCTCATATATATATGAACACAACCTTGATTAGTGATTTAGACATGGTATGAACTATTTATATTTCAACCTTAGGCTCCCATATAAATATCACCAAATGTGATGGGTTTTTTATGGCTCCTAAAGAAACTCTTTTCTCCCATCTTCTCCTAATCTGCAGAGACAAAGAATATGGGAGCCAGGCACAGTGACTCACACATGTAATCCCAGCACTTTGGCTGATTGAAGTGGATCACTTGAGTCCAGGAGTTAGAGACAAGCCTGAGCAAAATAGGGAGACCTCACTTCTACAAAAAAAAAAAAAAAAAATTAGCCAGGTGTGGTGGCATTGTGCCTGTGGTCCCAGCTACTCAGGAGGCTGAGGCAGGTTGATAGCTTGAGCCCAGGAGGTTGAGGCTGCAGTGAGCCATGACTGCACTACCTCACTCCAGCCAGTGCAACAGAGCAAGACCCTGCCTCATTAAAAAATAACATTAAGGGAAAAAAAGATGAAAAATGGATCCAAAGAAAGAGACAAGTGGGAAGAAGAAAACCCACAATATCATGTGTGCTTGTGGTTTTATGGTTGAATTTGTGTTGCATTTTGTTCTTTTGCCAAAAGACGGGCGTAACATCATGCCTCATGTCTTTATCATTCTATATCCCTATTGTTAATGAAAGTTAATTTTTTTGTCTATTTGTTTACGAATGTAACTCTACCACCTCAAACAGCAGTAGACACCCAATAAATATTTGTTAGATGAATAATTACAGATGTGAACATGGCATGAGGGTGAGATCAAAGGTTTTTTGTTTTATATCCCCAGTGCCTAGCAAAGGGCCCTGAATATCATAGGAGTCTAATAAACACTACTAGAATAATTGACTTAACAATTAATATGTAAGTTGCATTCATTCTCCTCTGCCTGATGCTTCCCATCTGATTAGATCAAAAGCATTCTTGTATATGGGGACTTTGCATGAGCATGATTTTACCTGGTTAGGGAAAGGAATAGTGTTCTCTATATGTATTTTTATTTTTTCAAATTACGGGATTCTCCAGAGTGCCCACATGACTATGCCAAGTTTCTGTAATGAGTCCTGATTTCCTAGAGAAAAAGTGAAAGCCATATCTAAAAATAAGAAACATCTAGCCTTAAAAATCAGTAAAACAATCCCTTGGCTCCCATCAGCATTTTAGACCCCATCGTGTGCAGGAGCTGCAGTCGACGGCAGGGGTATGAAGAGAAACAGGTCAGGTTTCCAGGTCCCTCATGAGCACAGAGTCTAGGAGGAAGATTGACAGGAAAGCCAAAATATAATAAACTACCCAATACGATAAATGGTATGACAACAGGGGTAAGTGCTAAATGTTACAAGAGTACAGTGGAGGCATAAAATAAAAGAACCCTGAAGCAAACTTTTAACTAGTTACACAAAAAAGTCTTTTGTCTTTGCCAAGATTAAAGCAGTGCCGCTCTGGGTCTGGAGCCGAGTTGGTAGGTGTGGTCCAGAAGGATTCAGAGTTCATCCCAGTCTTCTCTAGAGATGGAAGCCTAGAGAAGCTCAGAAGGCTTTGAGCCCTTGACAAAAAGCCTAAGGATCCTCACCCAGCAATGCTGACGATGACCGTTAAAAGATGAAGCCAATCCTGCATAGAGGAAAATCTTGCTCTTTAGTGAAGCTGCCAACAACCTCCAAAGCTAACAGTTTGTGTCTTTCTGCAGACACAGAAAAATGAGCCGGGAAATAGAATGGTCACATCAGGGCCAAGAGAGCTGTGGACTTTGAGGTGTTTCCCCAAGCCTCCTGCACAGTAGGATCAGCTGGCCCAAGGTTTAACAAAGATACTACAAATTTTCAAATATAAGAAAAACATGTAAAACAAATCACAATGGGGGAGGGAGTGTTTAAATGCATTTGAGACCAGCCATATGACAGGCCATTTGGCAGCCCTTATAAGCCTTAGTTTTAATAACATAAGAATTCCCTATGAAATTCTAAATAAGGCAGGGTGCAGTGGCTCACGCTTGTAATGCCAGCACTCTGGGAGGCTGCGGTGGATGGGTCTCCTGAGGTTAGGAGATGGAGATAAGCTTGGCCAACATGGTGAAACCCCATCTCTATTAAAAGTACAAATATTAGCCGCGTGTGGTGGTACACACCTGTAATCTCAGCTACATGGGAGACTGAGGCAGGAGAATGGCTTGAATCTAGGACTCAGAGGTTGCAGAGAGCTAACATAGCACCACTGCACTCAAGCCTGGGCAACAAAGCAAGACTGCATCTCCAAAAATAATAATAATTCTAAATACGCAAAATAAAATGTATGCACATATAAACATATATATGCATATATATTATGCATATTTATATGTATGTGCACATGCATGCATACATATGTGTGTATAGATATATGTACATTATAGCCAGCCTGCTATGTTAAAAGTTTTTTGCACAGCCATCTTTTATGTATGGAACTATGTGTTAAAAAAGACTTATACTCCCAAGCACTGTGAGAAACTTGGATAAAATGAGGCATGCATACATCCCCATCTGAAATATCCAAGATGACAATTCTTAGAAAAGAAATTAGTGAAAACGGTTTTTTTTTTGTTTGGGGATGTGATTTTTTTTTAACTTTCTTTTATCTCTTTTCAAATTCTTTTTTAATTTAAACATAAGAAAAAGTGTCCTGTCATGGTGGCTCACACCTGTAATCCTAGAACTTTGGGAGGTCAAGGAGGGAGCACTGCTTGAGACCAGGAATTTCAGACCAACCTGGGCAATATACCAAGACTCTGTGTCTCTATTAAAAAAAATTAATTGGAAAAATTAAAAATCAATAAAAATAGGGAAAAGCTCCCAAATCTCACCACCCTAGTACAACCAAGCTGTCCACACCATCACACATGAGGTTGTTCATGGCATTCTTCTCTGCGGCTAATTCCAAGTCCCTTGAAGGTAGAAAGCATGACTAGTTTGTCTCTGAATCCCTGGTACCTAGAAGCAGACTGACCTCCAGAAGGTGCTCAGATGACATTTGTTGAATGGATGGGTGAATACGCACATGAGGAAATGTGATTTTTTTCTAACAAACTAAAATGGCATTCCATGGACTTTTGAGAAGTCAGCTCCTTCACTTCTGGAGAAAGAAGGAGAATGAGGCAGGAATTCAAAATGCTCTTAATGAAGAAAGACAACAGATAGAGAGGCAACAGATAGAGCAGGACATGGGGGTTTTGAAGAAGGGAGAGAAGGTAGGTAGGGAAGCTGGACTGTGCAACAAGTGACAAGCCTGGGTATTATTTCAGCCTCCTGAGAACATGCCAGGGTTGACGTTGCCATCATCTCCATTTTCAGAGGAAGAAACTAAGACAAATGAATCAGACTGAAGACATGATGTCCACCTCATAAATGGACATGTAGAGATTTGAACCCAGCTCAGCTAGCTTTGAATTCAGAAATCTTTACCCCTAAGGGACACCATAAAGCAAGACAAAGAATGGAATTGGAGGCTAGGGATGATGACTGGCTTTCCTATTGTCTGAAGGAATGTTGAACCAAGCACATGTACTTCAAGCCTAACCATACACAGGGAAGTTCTTTCTGTATTTGGAAGAGCTAAGTGGAAGATCTCAGCACTAGTCCCTGCCCCTGTTTCCATGCCCTGTTTCAGCACTTGATAACAGGATATATTTGTGTAGGAAGATGGATTAGAAAGCAGGGTAGATCTGTCTCCACCAAAGGAAATCATAAGGCATAAACAATAGCAGCAGTCCCCAGAGGACAACGTACATACAACCTCTTTCTTCCAACTCTGGTATTGAAACTGCCCTGAGCTGACTTTAAATCTACCACAAGTAGTTGTATGAGGAGTATTTACAGGATCCTGCTGGCTCTGTTGCTGCTTTCTATCATGGAGCCCTGCAGCCTTTGAATAAACACGTGTGCTCCTGCCAGGCCAAGCTAGCAAATAGCACAGTGTCATGTCTGGAATTTGCAAACCAGGCCTGAAGGAAGGTAGACAAGCTCCTGTGAAGGAAACCGATATTCTGCTGGGGTTTGCAAGATCTCTAAAGGTCTTGTCTTCTCCCTGGGAATCCTAGCAGTTTACAACATTCCTGAAAGGAAAAGGGACAGCTTACCTGAGACAAGCAAGGGTCAGATTATTGAAGCCATTGTTGTCCTGCTGAGCTTCAGGACACTCAACTCACAGTCACAGATTTAATAAGCAACAAAAAGAAGAATCCATTTCACAGGGATTTCTCAGTGCCTATTGCCTAACCACACTGATTGAGGCAGTGGGTGTGCAGAGGTGCACAAAACATGCCAAGTGCCTGCTATGGTGTTGCTTACCCTCTGGTGGGGACAAGTTCTGGGAAAGTAGAGGTTGAAGGATTGCCTCATAGGGAATAGGCCAACCTTGGGCTAGATCCTACACATGTATGTCTCATCCAGTTCCTTCCAATAATCCCATGATTAGGTACTCCTTGCATCAAATCATTTTAAAGAAGAAAAAATTACCCAATTAGTCCATTTTCATGCTACTGATAAAGACATAAGTGAAACTGGGAAGAAAATGAGGTTTAATGTACTTACAGTTCCACATGGCTGGGGAGGCCTCACAATCATGGTGGAAAGCAAGGAGGAGCAAATCATGTCTTACATGGATGGTGGCAGGCAGAGAGGCGGAGCTTGTGCAGGGAAACTCCTCTTTGTGAAACCATCAGATCTTATTCATTATTGTGAGGAAAGCCTAAGAAAGACCCACCCCCATGGTTCAATTACCTCCCACTGGGTCCCTCCCACAACACATGGGAATTGTGGGAGTTACAATTCAAGATGAGATTTCAGTGGGGACACAGCCAAACCATATCACTGGGGCTCAGAAAAGTTAAGTAATTGCCTCAAGAATCACACAGCTGGCAGATAACAGAGCCAGAACTCAAACCCCAGGCCTCCTAATCATAGCTGCCATGTTACACTGCCCTCATCTCAGAAGGGATCGGAATTTGTGTTCATGGTCACACATGTTCAGGGTCATACATTTAGTGCATGGTAGAGCCAACATTCAAGCTGAGATCAGATTACTCTAGAACTTAGTCTCCTAGCCACTATAGATACTGCTCCACTAACATACTTAGAAACCACCATATACGTTCTTCTTGGAAATGCACCAGGCACATTACCAGGTTGGGTAGACTTATTACTATTCTCCAATATCTGCAAGTAACATAGAAGCAAAAAATCACAACACATAATAAACAAAAGTAATTACATATAGATCTGAGGTAGAAAACAAATAATCAGAGAACAATGTAAGAGAAAGGGGGAGCTACGTTAAGTAGAACGGTCAGGAAACATCCTTTCTGAGGAGACATGTAAGCTGAGAAGCTAATCAAGAAATAGCAGAAAACTAATAAAACCCAAAGCTGATTCTCTTTTAAAAAAAATAAAGAAAATTCATAAATTTAGGTAGACTGATCAAGAAAAAAAGAGAAACTATCAGAAATAAAGTTGGGTGCATTACTACAGACCTTTCAGATATTAAAAGGACTTAAAAACCCTTATGCCTATAATTTGACAAGCTAGATGAAATGGACAAATTCCTGGAAAGATACAAATTACCAAAGCTTTTTCAAAAAGAAATAGAAAGCTTCAACAACCCTATATTAATGAAAGAAATTGAACCCATAGTTTAAAACCCTCCCACAAAGTAAACTTCAGGCCCAGATGTCTTCTCTGCTGCACTCTTACAAACATTTAAGGAAAAAAAAATAAAGATTCCTAAACAAATTATTTCAGAAACTAGTGTTTGGGAGGGAATACTTCCCAACTCACGTTACGAGGATAGTATACCCTGGTTCCAAAACTGGAGCAAGCCATCATAAGAAAACTCTACACCAACATTCCTCACAAACATACATGCAAAAATGCCCCATAAAATATAAGCAGATCAAATAGAAAAATATACCAAAAGGCAATGCATTATAACCAAGTGGATTCTCACCATGAAGGTAGACTGAAATCCAAAGAACAAGAAATAGCCAGACCACTAAAAAAATAGGAAGAATAAATAGGACCTACCATTTAATAGCACAACAGTAGTCAATAATAATTGTACATTTTTAAATAACAAAAAGAATGCAACTGGATTGTTTATAACACAAGGATAAATGCTCAAGGGGATGGAGACCTCATTTTCCATGATGTGATTATTTCACATTGCATGCCTGTATTAAAACATTTTATGTACCCCATAAATATACATACCTGCTATGTACTCACAAAAACTAAAAATTAGGAAATAATAATTTTTTAAATAAGAAGAATTTTAAATAAAAACAAATAACCTGTCAAGTGAAGAACAACAAGAAAGTTCTGGGCAAAGGGAGTAGCACATGCAGAGGTTATACGGTAAGAAAGAGCTTGGCAAATTTGAGAAACATGAATGGAGACAATTTGGAATAGCATTTAATGAGTTAAGGAAACATGGTAATGGGCGACATTGGAGAATAGACAAGGCTAGATCACACAGGACCTCATAGATAAAGGTAAGTAGTTTGGATTTTGTAATAAATTCTAATGGAAGCTACTAAATGGTTTTTACCTGGGTAATGTCATGGGACAGTTTATGTTTTAATAAAGCTTTTTAAACAGAATATGGAGAAGCAAGTGGTAAAGAGCAAAGTGGAAAAGAGATATCAGTGAGGAAGCGAATGGAGTGATCCAGGGGATTGATGATGGCAGCCAGGACTGGAGGGTTGCATGGGCAAGGGAGAAAGGTGGATGGGTCAAGGGATATTTTGCAGACAAAACAAACAGGATTTGCTGATGGACTACAAGTATGAGATAAGGAGAAATTGTGTAGCAGGGTCTGGATAAGTGATCACAAATCCTACTCCCTTTTCCTCCTGGGAATATTTAGTCCATAAAGAACCTCCCACCCTCCACTCCTTCCACAGCTCAATGCAGATGAGCTCCTTGGCCTTAGAAGCCATATGGTGAAGGTGGCAGAGCCAAAAGATGAAAGGAGTTTGAGCCACCGAATCACCACTTGTCAGAGGACCGCCCTTTGAATGCAAACATCCGCATTTGACTTCAGATGAGTAAAAAGTACATTTGTGGTGGATTAAGTTTCTGATATTCAGGGATGTATGTGTTTAACTTTTCTTAACCTAATTAGTTCAGAGAAAAATCAAGAAAAAGCTAGTTTATCAGCATGACCAATTAAGTGGAGCTAAGAATACTCTTACTTGAGCTCTTAAAAGAATTTATTGAAATTAGACAGTTTGGAGGCTTTCAAGGATATAGTTCAATTCCATTTCTAAAAGGAATCTACACTGAGAAAATAACAGTAAATATAAAGATTTATGCACAAAGATTTTTATCACAGTGTTATTTATATTAGTAAAGTTTCCATGAAAATGATCAAGGCACCCAATACCAAGTGGTTAAATAAGCGCCATTATGATTTGACCTTACACCAGCATTAAAAATGATGCTTACAGAGATTTTGATGGTAAGTGAAACATGCAGTTTATACACTACTGCATGTATACATTGTGTACAATTACAAATATATATGGATATATATATTTTATGTACTTGCATGCATACACAAACATACATATGCATGCACATCAATGCACACATATATATATGGAGAAGGATATAAAAGGGAAAATGCTATTATTGTTTAATATGCATGACAGCATTATTGATCATTTTAATTTTAGCCTGTATTTCCAAAAACAATCATCATATAACACTCTTGGGACCAGATGAAAATAAAATAAATATACTCAGCACTATTTTTAACAAATTTAAAAGACTATTTCATGACCTTGAGGAGTAGAGTCTTGAAGGGCATCTTAAGACTTTTAATATTTGTTGGGTATGGTGGCTCATGCATGTAATCCCAGCTACTCAGAAGGCTGGGGCAAAAAGTTCAAGACCAACCTGGATAACATAGACCCCCTTCTTTAAAAAAAAAAAGAAAAAAGATGTAATTAGCTGGGCACGGTGGTGTGTGCCTGTAGTCCCAGCTACTCTGGAGGCTGAGGCAGGAAAAATTGCCTGAGCGTGAGTTCGACTCTGCAATGAGCTATGATCATACCACGACACTCTAGCACCTGGGCAACAGTGCAAGACCCTGCCTCTAAAGATATAAAAATAAAAAATAAAATTTTAAAAACAGATCCTTCATAAAACTGCACAATGGGAGTGTGCTCTGCAGCAATGCCAATGCTAAACACTCGTAGAAAAGTCCCACAGGGGAACCTGCTTAGAGACTCCAGAGAGAGTTGAAGAGGTTTCGATCCACCCAAGAGATTATGTGCAGGGAAAGCCAAAAGGACCCCAGACTCGAAGGTGCCAGCCTGGATGAAATGAACCAAATCAAGCAAAGGAGGCAGATGCTGTAAGGCTGGTTGCGCACAGAGGAATCATAAACTTTGAAAGCAGATTGTGTAAACACAAGAGATGGAGGAGGAAGATGTATCCTCTGTGTCCCCAGAAACCCCCAGGCACCAGTCCCATCGATCCAAGGATGTGACTAGCTAGTTTGTTTTGGGTAGCTGAGAACACTGCCCACTCAACCGTAATAAGAGTGACTTCTGCAAAAGGTTATGAACCCACTGATTTCTCTGACAGTATTTTCCAAGAAGGCAAAGCAAGCCCAAACCCTGTGCAACCAAAGAATCACAAATTAAAGTGTCCTATATGAGCCAAGTAGGTACATTGGCAAAATGGAGAATTTATGCCTTGTTTAATGGAGCGAAGTCAGGCTCTCAATGTGCCAGGTCTACATGTCATTTCTTAAATTTTTTGTTCACATATTTTTTTGGTAAAAGAAAGATTATTTCACTCGAAATTCCAATTTTCAGTTTCTTCCTGAAAACATGGAAGAACTGTCAATACTGGACCCATGTTCCTACATGCCACTGATCTGTCAACTGGCCTCTTTCACTCGTTTAAAATTCTTGTCTGGTTCATTTAAGTTTTTGAGTTTGTAGCCCTTGCTGTGTGTTCCTTCTCTGCTTAAAATGTGCTGCTTTTGATGTTCTGTTGGAATTGTGCATAAAGTAAAACGAAACTAGCTCTGAGAGAGAGTCTTAAAAAGGTTCTCCTTTGAGTAGAGCACATGGACTTTCTTGACCACTCTTTTGCATGATCTAAGATTTTTTTTTTTCAGCTTACTTTGTAATTTCCCTATGGTTTCAAACTGCTGGATAACTGGCCTCCAGTGAAGTATTTCTGGGGTCCTTCTTTAAAGTTATTTGCTTTACTATCAACATAGTGTTTCTATGTTTTCATTTGTAGGTAGTAGGAGAGAGGCTTAAATAGGAAAAGACAGCAGCTCTCTTTGTTGTCCCCACTCCTCCCTTGTCTTAGATGCCAGAAATTTATCTTGAGGAGGATAAGCAGAGCATCCTTCCATGTGCACACCCTGGGGCCTGCACCCTCCATAAATCATTATCTGAACCAACAGGACAGGCTGCTGGGGCACCCACTCCACTTATCAGAGCCCAGCAGTTGTGCCCAAGGCAAGAGCATCTGAATTTTATAATCCTGCATGTGAAATTTACTGCAAACCAGATATTTCTGAGACCTGACTTGGCTTCTGCAACTTGATTCTCAAGCTGAAAACATTTTGTATGAATGGGGTATGGGGGCGTGGGGACACAGTCTCATAGGAGTATTATTTCATTTCTCAAGCAAATATTGGGGGTGGAAATATGCAGCATAATTACTCAGGACTCTTTTTTTTTTAAATAATGACCAGAAATAGAACCATGAACACTTTTACACTGTTGGTGGGAATGCAAATTAGTTCAACCATTATGGAAGACAGTGTGGTGATTCCTCTAATATCTAGAACCAGAAATACCGTTTGACCCAGCAGTCCCATTACTGGGTATATACTTAAAGGAATATAAATCATTCTGTCATAAAGATACATGAACACGTATGTTTATTACAGTACTATTCACAATAGAAAAGACATGAAATCAACCCAAATGCTCATCAATGATAGACTGGATAAGGAAAATGTGGTACATATATATCATGAAATACAATGCAGCCATAAAAAGGAATGAGATCATGTCCTTTGCAGGGACATGGATGAAGCTGGAAGCCATCATCCTCATCAAACTAACATAGGAACAGAAAAACAAACACTGCGTGTGTTCTCACTCATAAGTGAGAGCCGCGCAATGAGAACACATGGACACAGGGAGGGGAAAAACACACAACAGGGCCTGTTGGAGGTCAGGGAGGGAGAGCATTAGGATAAATGGTTAATGCATGGGGGGCTTAATACCTAGGTGATGGGTTGGTAGGTGCGGCAAACCACCATGGCAAATGTTTACCTATGTAACAAACCTGCATGTCTGCACGTGTATCCCAGAACTTAAAATAAAATTGTTTTTAAAAAGAAATAGAACCATAGAGGCTTAAGCAAAATGAAGGAAGAGGGGAATGACTTCAATTAGGTTTTCTTTAGAGCAGACCCTAAAGCAAGAAACTGGGGGTAGGTACATAGTTTAGTTGGGAGGTGATCACAGGAGGTGTGGTGAAGAAGTAGAAGAACACATGGACACAGGGAGGGGAGCACTACACACTGGCGTCTGTTGGGGGAAAATAGGGGAGGGACAGCAGGAGGTGGGGAGTTGGGGAGAGATAGCATGGGGAGAAATACCAGATATAGGTGAAGGGGAGGAAAGCAGCAAATCACACTGCCACGTGTGTATCTATGCAACAATCTTGCATGTCCTTCACATGTACCCCCAAACCTAAAATGCAATAAAAAAAAAAAAGAAAAAAAAAAAAGAAAAGAAAAAAGAAAAACAAGACAGGAAAGGAAAAGAAGCCAACAGCAGAAGCATTCATGGGAAGGTTACTGCTGGGGACAAGAAGGACTCAACCCCACTAGGTGCCTTCCAATAACAGTGTAGGACACACCTCAGTGCTGTCTCACTGAGCTGCAAAGAAGCCAGGTTACACCAACTTCTATCCCTCATTGTTAAAGTCAGCTCTGGGGGGCATTTATTATCCCCTGCCACTTTTTCTGCCATATTCAGGAGCCAAGTACAATTTTTTTTTTTTTTTTTTGAGATGGAGTCTTGCTCTGTCTACAGGCTGGTGTGCAGTGGCGTGATCTTGGCTCATTGCAACTTCCACCTCCCTAGTTTAAGCGATTCTCCTGCCTCAGCCTCCCCAGTAGCTGGGATTACAGGCACGCGCCACCACTCCCAGCTAATTTTTGTATATTTCGTAGAGATGGGGTTTCATCATGTTGGCCAGGATGATTTCGACCTCCTGACCTCGTGATCCACCCGCCTTGGCCTCTTAAAGTGCTGGGATTACAGGCATGCACCGCGCCTGGCCCAAGCACAATCTTATGGCCAGAGAACATTTTTAGGCAGCAAGATGCCTGCGCTTGTATTGGGAACTGTGCATCTAAGCTTCAGGTGACCCTCTGGGTGGGTCAAGAGGATATGAGTGTGGCATCAACAACAAAGCTACAGGGAATATTCTGGCTCACGTGACTGAAAAAAAAAGTAGCTAAGCTTACTCCATGCACAGGTGAATTCAGGACCCAAAATGTGTCATCTGGATTTCGTGTTCCTCCTTGTTTCTGTTCTGCTGCCACACAGTTGGCTCTAGTTGTTGGCTCCAATTGTTGGCTCCAAGTGGAAGCAAGATGGTGGCAGTGATTTCATTCCCTACATCTTTTCAGATTCACTTTTAATAGAAAATACCAAGTCTTTTCACCCAAGAGCTCTTATCGTTAGAGACACATATTGAAAAAGTATAGAGATAAAATGATAGGATGTCGGGAATTTGCTCCAAAATCATCTACTGTGGGTGGTGAAAAAATGAAATAACATTGTTCATGAGTTGATAAATGCTGAAGCTGGATGGTGAGTATAGGAGAGTTATCTCTGCTTATGATTAGAGTTACCTCTATTTTCATGCATTTTGAAAATCATCATAATAAAAAATTAATTTTGAAAAAAGAATCTCTTTTACTCAAGTTTAAGGTAGTCTCATTTCATCTCACTGGAACATCCTGAACCAGAGAACAGTTCACAGGGACCAGGAGCATATAATGACCCCAGGACTAAACTATATGTTCCACCTCTGCACTAGGAGGAATCTCTGCAATAAGCTCAGGGTCTACAGCTGGGGAAAGTTAATCACATACAATTACCAGAAGAATTGAAATGAATGTTAAGTTCAAAAATACACAGGTCCACTCCATAAGGAGATTAGAAATATAGCAGACATCGAGTATCTTTTCTCGTCCAGCAGCCATTCTAAATTTTTACTGAAGAATTGTCCCTGCTTGCCCCTTTATCCCTCTGGACTGGGCACCCCTTGTTCTAGCGGTGCACAGGTGACCTCATCTGAATAATGAGAGGGAGGTCATAGTGATGGGTGCAGAGATGAGCACATGCCACTGGACCAGCCAATGATAATCCTGGGGCATTCTCTGGAGCCTTCTTCCTTCTGAGGTGGCCAAGTTGAAGGATGAACATCTATTGTGGCTGGTGTTATCTTTGCCATCACTTGAGGAGAATCTGCCAAAGACTGAGTCTGACAAAGGAAAGCAGAGCCCAGATATAAAAAGAGGTTCCCGACGACATTGTTACAGATATGTATGCAGCCCGGCTGAAAGCCAGATACCCTAAACTTTTTAGTTACCTGATCAAATAAATGTCCGTATTTGGCTTGAGGTTCTCATCTAGACTCCTGTCACTTATGTCTCTGGCTAATAAAGGGAAATGTGGTCACATTCCCCACCCCATCCCATGCAGCAATTGTACTTTTTCCTGCCCTGATACTTGCAACATCAATGTATTGCTGTGGGTACAGCTCCACAAGCACCTGTGTTACAATTTTCAGGTTAACAAGTAAAATCTTCCTTGAGTGCATACTTCTAAGGCTGTGAACAATATTTCTCATCCATTCATCCCCTCTGAAAATATTTTGCATCCCCAATCCTCTGGTAGGTACTTAGGATATAGAAATTAGGCACAATCCATGTAATCCATGTCTTCCAGTCTGGTATGGAGGAGAATAAAAGTTGCAAGTAGCAGACAGACAGCTGTATCTAAAAACTTGGGTTCTTTCCCCAGTTCTACCTTAAACTGTGCAGAAAGAGAATTCTTTTTAAAACTCTCCCCGCTGCTGAAGAAAGTGTCCTATGAGAACAGGATCCTGATGGTAAATTTTCATAACCAGAGACTGACACAGAATTTGAGCCAAGATGAGCCATTCAATAACTGATTCGTTCTGCTTGATCAGAAATCATCCATAGTCCAATCGTCCTTCCTAACAGAAGATCAGCATAAACAAAGTCAAATTCAGGCCAGGACTCTTAAGAAAGGGGCATGTTTTCTCCTTACTTTTCTGTTGATTGGAAAGAAAAGACAGTGAGATCTAGGGGACTGGAAGAGCCACAATATGGCAGAAGTCTGGGTCTCTGAATCACTGCATGGAGGAATGCTGTTCATCAACCAGGAACACCATTACACAAGCAAGAAGCAAACTTCTACTATGTTATACCACTGATATTTGAGGGCTTATTTGTTATAGCATCTACCATTACCCTTTGAATAATAAAGCCAAGAAAAAAAACCCGGCCCATTGGCTTTAAAACCCAATGGTTTTAAAGTAGAGTTCAGTAAGAGAAGGAGGATGAGAAAGTTATAAAATGATTAATTGATCAAGTTGAGTGGCAACCTCATATTACATCAGGTTAGATCCTCATTATTGTACTTTGAATTAGAATGCAATTTACCCATTTGACACAGGTGGATATCTTTGCTGTTCCTCAAAACCAACAAAGTGTTTTTCAGCTTTATTTGATCAGTTGTTTTCATGCTTAATATTTTCCAGGAATCTGTTAATTCATACAGGTCAGAGACAGTGCCCCAATCATCTCTGTTGCTGCCACAGCATTCATAAACAGTAGATTCAAACAAATAAACAAAAGTCTCATTCAAGAAACAAAGGAAGGAAGCTTAATTTTTGTCTAACCCCATGGTTCTCAACTGGGAAATATTATTTTTTAACTTTCATTTTAGGTTCAAGGGTACATGTGCAGGTTTGTTATATAAGTAACCTGTGTGTCACAGGGATTTGGTGTACAGATTCATCACTCAGGTAATATACATAGTATCTGACAGGTAGATTTTTGATCCTCTCCCTCCTTTGACCCTGTGCCTTCAATCAGAACTATTTGTCTGTTGTTCCACTCCCTGTGTCCCTGTGTTCTCATTGTTTAGTCCCCACTTTTAAGTGAGAATATGTGGTATTTGGTTTTCTGTTCCTGCGTTAGTTTGCTAAGGATAAAGGCCTCTGGATCCATCCATGTTGCTGCAAAGTACATGAGCTCATTCTTTTTATGGCTATGTAATATTCCATGGTGCATATGTACCAGATTTTCTTTATCCATTCCACCATCGATAGGCATTTAGGTGGATTTCATGTATTTGCTATTGTGAATAGTGCTGCAACAAACATACGTATGCATTATGTCTTTATAGCAGAATTATTTCTATTCTTTTGGGCACATACTCCATCATGAGATTGCTAGGTTGATTGGTAATTCTGTTTTAAGTTCCTTTATGAATCATCACACTGCTTTCCATAATGGCTACACAAATTTACGTTCAACTGGGGGAGACTTTCTACCACCGGGGAACGTTTGACCATGGTTGGAGATATTTGTTGTCGTCACAACTGGGGACTGCTACTGGCATTTAGTGGATAGAGTTCAGGGATGCTGCTATACACCTTACAATGCATAGAACAACCCCTCCCACAACAAAAAATTTTCCCGCTCAAAATGTCCATAGTGCCAAGGCTGAAAAAATATAACCTAAGGTTCCCACCCCAACTTGACCAATTAATAATGTTGTAACTTTCTCCATTCTCCTCCTCCTATTTAACCCTGCTGGGCTTTGAAGCCAATGGGCCTTTTTCTCAGCTTCCTAATTCATGAAACAGTAGTTTTCTGTGGAGGCCTTAGAATTTTACCTCTGTATTAAAGCGATCTCTATTTTTTTTTTCATTAAGTGGAAAAATATACAAGGGGGCTGGATGTGGGAGGCAGGGGGTGGGTAAGCAGACCAGAAAGAGACTCCACATTAAAACACAAAGGAAAACAGATCTTCTCTCTGGAATATACCTACAATCTCTTTCTGTCTCCTTTCTTCTATTAGATCTTCTGCATTATCAAGAAAAGAGACCCACTCCAGTTAGTTCAAGAGAAACTGTTTATTGTAAGGACACATGCAGATTGCCACCAGAAGCCTTCATATTCTCTCCCCACTCCCTTGCCCCACGGTCCCTATTTCCACTCCCCTCTAGTCTTCCCCATACTGTCTGCCTCCCACAGGTGTCTCCTGATCCTTCCTAACTTCAGCTCATTGTGGCATCTTTTTAGCCCCCGCATCAACAATGCTAACTGAAAAACCCTATTTCTAATTCAAAAGCCCACATTCAAGCTCATCCTTTCAAACTCAGCCACAGAGGTCAAATGTCATCAGACTGTCTGTGGACTGGATGTACTTTAATCAGTTCAACACTCTTGGACAAAGCAGCCACGCCCAGCAAGAAGGGTGGGGCCTTGGGAAGCAGGGGCTGCACGTGGGACAACCACAGAGATTGGCATCTCTACTACACTGTCTCACACACACTCCTACCCCTGACTCTGAGTGACATCAACCACACACACAGTTACATTGAGCTGCAAGGATTAAACCGCCTCCGAGACCTAGAAGGTCCCCTAATCATTTTGCCCCATGTATTGGCTCACACCCCTGGAAACCGTGGGAGGAAGCCACCTAGCTTGTTTGGGAACACCTTTTTAGAGGACTACTCTTGGTCCTCAAGCTTAGAAGCTGTTATGGGGAAGAAGTTGGGGCTTTTCAGAATAACATCCAAAGATTACCCCATAGATAGTTTCCTTCTCTGGAATCTCTCATAACAGTGTCAGGCAGAGCCCCGGTGGCCCACACATCTTTCTCTGTGTTCTTGTGACCATGGAAATCAGGCAGGTCTTAAGAAACAGTCACAAAAGCTCAAGCTCATCATCTATTTTCATAACACCTACACAAGAGACCTCCAACACAAGCAAAGCAAAGGCACCGACTGGGTGCAGCCACGTATCGTGAGCTTCCAGGCCATACTGCCTGAGTTGAGATCATTATGCTGTTTCTTTCATTGCACAGGAATGCGGGAGGTTTCTCTAAACTATGACTCATAGCAAAGCATACAGGCAATCATGTAGAGAAACCTGTTCTCCCTAGGAAAGGAAGGTGAGCAAATGCTGAAAGTTTTGATACTTTAATATAGCACTGGCCTTGGCTAATTTTACTTAACATGAAAGATTTCAAATAATGGAAACACTGACAAGCGAAAACATTAAAAATCTGCATAACATCTCAAATAGCCCTGCAAACAAGAGGGAAGCATGGTCTAATTAAAATAAAGGAAAAGATTGCTTCGGGGTTCCTGAATATTCTTTTCACAAGGGCTTCATGTCAGATGAACTTCATGGACCAAGCAGCATAGGTCCCACTGAATTTTACTCAGTGCCCTTCTGGCCATTACCAGCTGTGAAATTGGTAACCTATTGACAAATAGGTTATTTTTCCAGCTGCACCCATATTCAAGAGCTTGAGCAGCAAAGTCCCCTGATAATATTTGGCCATGAGTCAGAATGCATTATGCACCTTCTGTAGCCAGAGCCAAAAAAACTCTGGCTACAGGAGAAACCTGGCACTGTGCACAAGATCCCCTTTTTAGCATCAGCTGTCCCCTTTGCAGTTTGTTAAAGGTGGAGGAGTTTTAATCCAAGTGAAATCTCTTTCAGGAGGCTCCTGGGTAAGGAAGCTACAAAAAGGGGGAGGGAGGGGCACGGCTGCAAAGTGATGAACATTGCAGCAGGTTTGGCTATTCAGAATGAGCTATTTTCTCCCAAATCCTGTAATTGCCTGGAGCATGTGATCTTTTTGAAGGTCATTAGAGACATGTGGCTGTCACATTCCTCCCAGAAAGTTTCTGCTTTGATTAGTTAGTTCCTGATGCTTATTTCCTAAAAGACTCTTTTTGTCCCTTAAAGAAAATGGAGAGCATTAAAATTTTAAAAAATGAATTAGATGAATATCCTGCTAAATGTAACTTGGCAAGATGAAAGGAAGTAGCATAGAAATATGAAAAGGGTGCAGACCTCCTTGGTCCCTCTGCTGGAAGGCCGACCTGAGGGAAACTGACGCACAGTCAGCATATTCCTTTCCTGAAATGAGGCGACTCAGAAGTACACAGTATCAATCACTGTCTATGCAATCACTCATTATTTTGACTCAAACAGAACCACACACATCATTGGTAAAGTCCACATGGACATCTCTGGGTGCCTGGGGCATTTACAGGCTGGGAAAGGTTTTTTAAAAAAAACGCCCCTTGTCTTTAAGGATTCCGGTGTCTTAAACAAGAAAGCAGCCACGAGGACCTAATAAAGAACTAGAGCTGAATAAATTGTCCAGTGACTATGATCAAATATATAGCTAGCAATGGCAATGTTTCATATCAAAGAAGGAAATCAAAGTTCTTTCCCCAGCACGGAGAGATGGGGCCAAATCTCTCTTGGATCAAAAGTTATTTTTGTCCTCTCCACATTTGCAGATGTGTAAATTCCAGGCAGATCTAATGAAGGACTTAATTTCAACCCCTAGATTCTGTTTGCCAAAACTTCACCTGCAATAGGGACACTTCAGCAACCCTGGCTCGGGGTTCCCTGCTTACTTAGATGTAATACTGTGTCAACAACATCCTGCAGGCTGAAGCAGCCTCTGTTTTTTAAAGCCTTGGATCAACTATGCAAGCTCAACTTGCTTTTATTTTTGTTGAAAATACTAAATTAATTTGTCATCACTCATTCCCTCAAGCAAAGGAGCAACTCCTGGTTGATGCCATAATTTGCAAAATACTGAAGTCGCAGGTTGTTTCTAAGAACACTGATGCCCTAAATCTCCAGCTTTTGACTTCAGGAAAATGGCACTTACTTTATATTCGTGGAATTTCTGGAGTAGTGGTTCTCAAACTTTTAAGGTGCACATGAATCCTTGAGGGGTCTTGTTAAGAGGCAGATTCTGACTCTGTCAGTCTGGACGGGACCTGAGATTCTGCATTCAGGCTCCCAGAGGATGTCAAAGCTGCTGGTGCATGGACCACACTTTGAATGGTGAGGATCTATTTAGCTGGTTGGTAGGTACCTGTTGGCTGAGCTTTTGAACTCTATAGTCATACTACCTGGGTTTGCATCCAGCCTCCACTGTTTACCCTTTCTTACTTTCTGTGCGCCTCAGTTTCCTCATTTGTAAAATAGTGCTCAAAATAATGGTACAAATGGAGCTACTCTGTGGATTAAACGAAGCTATATGTATAAATCACTCGGCACTGTGTATGGCACATGAGCACTTGCTGCCCTGGTGTCATCATCCCTCACAGATCCTTTGTGCCCACCTTCTTCCCAGACAGAAGAAACCCAGAATAATCCCCAGAGACTGAAGAAGTGAAATTACAAGCTTCTTATCCTTACAACTCAACACATCAGCTTAGGCTGTTAAAAAAAAAAAGCATGTTCTTGCAGCTCACCATATAATCATAGTTTGAGAAGGGACGTGTGTGTTCCAAAACCTAGTCCACAATGTATAGTGAAAAAGAGAGCACCATTCTTGGCATCAGGTGGCCCAGGGTGCAAACTGACCTGTGAGATCCTTCATTTGCTTACTTGCAACATGAGGATAATAAAACCTACTATGTAGGGATACTATGAGGATCAGGGATCATATATGCAAAGTGCCTGCCCTATATGCAGTAAGTGCTCAATAATTGGAGGCTGTTATTACACTTGTAATCAAAATCCTGTCCTCCCAACAGCAAACAGGAGAAGAAACCAACATAACTGGCAACTTAGCCTTGATAATTCTTTGTTTATCCTGGACAAGCGTAAAAAGGGAGGACTGCTTGGTGCTTGGGTGGAGAGTTTTTCCATAGGCTCAGATACAGACAGGGGCACTAAAATTATGGGATACAAGAGGTTTTTCCAGGTAGTCCAGGTGAGACAGAGTTGGGAGATGGCAGGGAAACATACAGTCATAATTGATTTCCTAGAGAGCTATCAATTCATTCATTGAGTTGGTCATGTGTCAGCTGTTGTACAAGACAGAGCAGAGGCCCCACTCCCAAAGAGCACCCATTTCATGTAAGAGACAGAACCATGTAAATGAACACATACACATTAAAGTTGTGCTACAGCTAATGACATGAGGGCCCCTATGAAAAAGGTCAGCAGAATTGTCAGAAAGCCCTCTCAAAGGAAATAACAGTTATGCCAAGTTTTGAAGGAGAAGAAGTCATCAACTAGTGCAGAATAGTGGGAAGAGCATTCCAAGCATGGGGAACGACGAGTGCAAAGACCCTGGGGTTGGAAAGAACAAGGAGGAAAACAATAGCAAACAAAGCGCCAGAAAAGCACGTAGTGCACAAATCATGCAGGGTCTCTTAATAGGTCATGGTGAGGATGCTGGATTTTATTCCAAAGGCTACAAGATGCCATGAAAGGGTTTTAAATACATCTGTCTTACAAAACCATCCATTGCACGCTGCATCAGTGAAGTCCCACAGTGGCCTGAGAGAAAAGAGTCAGAATTTGACCTCAGGAGGTCTTCTACTTCTTGCTAGAGATTCAAGGTCTTTGACCCTGGGATACAACCCCAGTATGGAATTTCTTCAAATGTTTTGCCTTTATTTTCAAAGAAGCAGGGGCAGCAAAGAATATTTGGCTTTCCCTGCAAGTCCCAAGGGATGCTGAACAGAGCAATCCCAAGTAGAAAGGCTTTTGTTAGTAAAAGTTCAGTAAATACACTCTTGAGTAGACCATTCCTCCACTAGGAGCTCAGTACTCCCAAGGAATAAGTAAATCCCTACTTAAATTGCCGGGGAGGCCTACCTCAATTACACAAATCTGAGACATGACAGGGCATAGCAGAGATTCTCCTCCAGCAAGTCTGAAGGCTGAGAGCAAAGCGACGGAGCTAAGCCATCATCCTCACATTGCTCACAGTGCAAAAAATAAAAAGCAGACTGCCCTGAGTCTCCCAGTCCCTGGAGGTTTTGCTAAGCCCCAGGCCTACAGGAGGCTGGGTGGCCCAGGGGAAGAGGCTACCTTGCCTTCTACAGGGCCCTGGGAAAGGAAAGAGAGGGTAGCTTCTTCCTCTGCCAACAAATTCAGGCATCCTGTAGGGAGAAAGAGCTAGGGGTAGAGGCTGGGTGGAAGGATGCTTAAGGGCCAGTCTTTCCCCGAACTCAGCTCGCTAGAGTACAGCAAGTTCTCTTCCACTCAGAACAGAAGGAGGTCTAACACATTCACACCTGCAGGGAATATGGAGGCCAGGGGGTAGGAGACAAAATGAGGACACAGAAGTAGAGAGCCCCAGACTCCGTCCCGACTCCTTGCCTCTGCCAAAATGAAGTAGGGAGGCTTAGACAGAGCCCCTTTCAACTGCACTGTTTTGCTTACTGACTTTTCATTTTGCTTTCAATTATAAAAATAATACAAAGTCCTATCAACAACATTTGTGTGCTAGTTGATGCATTTCATTATCTTTTTTTCAGAGACAGTATCTCGCTCTTTTGCCCAAGCCACAGTGGCACAATCAGAGCTCACCGCAGCCTCAAATTCCTAGGCTCAGCCTTTCAAGAAACTGAGACTACAGGCATGCACCACCACACCTAATTCACTTTTTAAAGTTATTTTTTGTAGAGAGGGGGGCTCTCACTACGTTTCCCAGACTGGTCTCAAACTCCTGGCCTCAAGCAATTCTCCTGCCTCGGCCTCCCAAAGCACTAGGATCACAGGCAAGAGCCAGTGCCCAGCTAGTTTCATTATCTTATTTCAAGTATTTTGCAATATTGGCAGGGTTTAATATTTACTTGGGCATTTATTAACCATTGAGCTTTTATTCTCTAACCACATGTTAATTTTTTCACTTCCATTTTTCTTTTAGGGTGTTTTGTCTTTTTCTTAATTTGTAAGTCAACTTTGTGCATTAAAGATAGTAACCCTTTGGCAAATATCACCAACTTTTTTCCCTACCATTTGTTGGTTTCTGTTAATTTTCTTTATGTTGTTTCTGGACTCCCTGAAAGGACAACAAAGCAACCATCTGAGTCTGCCAAAAATATTTTATGTCTTTGAAATAAGGTTTCTAGAATGTCTATGAGTCACCTGCTCACATGTCCAAAATGTCTCAGAAATCCGTCTGCTTTTATAAACATTGTCTTTTGGCCTATAGAACCAATCTACACTTTTTACCAGCTCTGGGTCCTTCTGGGTCACACTTTGAAGTCCTGGCACCACCATAAACAAAGAGCCATTTCTTGGGGAGCTGAAGCTGCTCTAAGCCACTGAAAGCCAACACCCATACCCTTGCCCCATCCAATTGCTTTCATTAGCTCCATTCTTTTTAGTCTAAAAGCCTTCCTGACAGCAACGGGTACCAAGAATTTTTCATTAACCCCATTTTCTTGATTTCAAAATCCATCTGCCTTGGGAGAATCACTTGAACCCAGGAGGCAGAGATTACAGGGAGCCGAGATCTTGCCACTGCACTCCAGCCTGGCGACAGAGTGAGACTCTGCCTAAAACACAAAAACCAACCAACCAACCAACCATATATATATATATATATATATATATATATATATATATATATATATATCTCCATCTGCCTTGGTACAAGATGGGAAAGTCTTTGGGGTATTTATTGGCTGTATGTTCAAGATGAATCACCTGTGAGCTGTGGCATTCAATAAAATGTGGAGGTCCTTACCATCCTCAAGAACTTTCTCACCACTGCACCTCTGCATGTGATATTCCTCCACCTAAACACTACTTCCTTACCTCCATACTCCACCCTGGTTGGCCAACTTCTAATCACCTTTCCAATCTCAGCCTAACTACCACTGACTTGGGAGGTCTTCACCAGCAACTGTGCCAGACACCCTTGTGCACCAAGAGCCTTTAGTATCACTTCTAGCATCATAATGGTATAATTATGTATAAGAATAATTGCTTGTTTTTCTGTCTCCCTAGACTTTTTATAGCACAAAGTATGTCTTTCACCCCTGTCTCCCTAGCAACTAGCACAGAGCCTGGCACTTAGCTGACAATCAATAAATATTTGTGGAATTGATGGATCACTTCAGGCACTAGAAACAAGAAAAGGGCCAGCACCACTGCTATCTACATAAGTCATCCATACCGAGAATATCAGGTTGAGCTCTTATACAGTAAAGGATTAAACATTGCCCAAAAAGAAGTCTTTTGACCTTGGTGTCTTGCTAAGCCCTGGGAATGTCATGCCTGGATAGGAGTGTTTTTGCTTGTGGGATCCTTGGGTCATACCAGAGACTCTAATAGTCTGATTTAGAGTGGGGGCTTAGAATCACACAGTATGAGCTCAACCTCCAGAGGACCTGGAAGCTGAGGTCAGCCATGTGAGAACTCAACAGCAGACCTCAATAAAGACTCTGTGCACCAAGGCTCAGTGAGCTTCCCTGGTTGGCAAAGTTCCATGCTTATTGTCATCCATTGTTGCTGAGAAGGTGCCACTGTCCATGATTCTATAAGAAGAGTGCCACTGGCAGCTCATGTTTGGATCTTTCATGACTCTGCCTATGTGTCCCTCCCTTCGCTGATTTTAGTCTGTATCCTTCAGCTATAACAAGCCATAATTCTGGGCGTAACAGCTTTCACTAAGATCTGTGAGTTTCTAGTGAATTATCAAAGCTAAGGGTGGTCTTGGCAGCCCTCAAACTTGCAAGTGATGTCAGAAATTATGTTTTTATTAACTGTGCCCCTCAACTTTGCAGCTCCACACTTAAAGGCTGCCTTAAGGAATTCTGAGGAAGGAGCTACAATATTAACCTAACTTGGAAGTGTGAACCATGAAGAAGAGGCCATTACAGAAAGTTGAGATTGGCCAAACCACCATTGTAGATGCTCCATTCATTGAAACCAGCCTTGGAATGCAGAGGGCTCCTGTTGCCCCACTCTTCCAGGCTAGAGGTGGGCAGCACCCTCCAGGCAAAAGCGTGAATCATGTGTGCCTGCTTGCTGCTCCCCCTCTCTCCAACAGATGACTGGGCAAAAATAGAAGAGAATCCCTCCTTTATAAATATCTTTACATGCTAAATGTCTCTAAAAAGCACCATGTGCCAAGCTAGGCTGCTAAGAAACAGATGCAGAACAGATGCAAAGATCCATGACATAGCTGAGAAGTTAAAGAATTTTAATTCAACAAAAGGCAGGAAAAGTTTCTCAGAAGCATAATATAGTCAAGGGAGGCCTGATGCAACTGGAGAGTCATGGAAAGTCTGGCTCCCAGCTATTAACAATAGCATTTCTTACCATGGCAGTTTCAATGCACATATGTGCATGGGTGTGTCTGTGCATGCGTGAGCACCACGGTCTTCTTTCCTCCCCATAACCAATTTTTATCCATTTGTTCAACAGATATTTATTAAGCACCTCCTATGTGCATCACCTTTTTTTTAACACCTACTATGTGCATGACCTTTTTTTTTTTTTTAACATGGTCTGGCTCTGTTACCCAGTTTGAAATGCAGTGGCGCCATCAGAGCTTACTGCAGCCTCAAATTCCTGGGCTCAAATGATCCTTGCACCTCAGATTCCCAAGTAGCTGGGACTACAGGTGTATGCCATGATACCTGGCAAAGTTTTTTTGATTTTTAGTAGAGACAAGGTCTCTCTGTGTTGCCCAGACTGGTGATGACTCTCTTAAGATACAGAAATGACCAATGTCTTTGCTCTCAAAGGACATACACTCTAATGGGAGGAGTTAGATAAAAAATACTAACCAAATAATATTTAGATAGAGCTAGGCTTGGAAGAAAATGAAGCTGAGTAATGGGAATAATGGCTGGAGTAGAGGCTACTTCAACTTGGATGATCAAGAACAGCCTGTCACAGGCAGCAACATTTGAGATGAAACTTGAATGGTGAGAAGACAACCATAGAAAGATCCAGGGGAAGAAATTCCTAAGCAAATGTAACAGCAAGTGCAAAGGTGGGTGTGAGGAACATTCCAGGAAGATAAAGAAAAAGGACCAAGAAAAAAGAGAACAGGATTTCATCTGAGATATTAGCAGGAGATTATGGCAGGCCTTCTCGGCCATGGCAAGAAATGGATTTTAATTCTACATAAAATGGAAAGCTGGAAGAAGATTTTAATAAAGGTGCATGTGATTCAATGTGTGGGTTTTTGTCATGGTTCTTAATCACTCAACCAGTGAGGTCATGCGTTGATCATAGGATGTAAAAGTTGGAAGCAGAGACCAGTTTAGAAGATGCTGCTGACACTGAAAGTGGATTTCATAAGGAGTTGCGATGAAGGTAGAAGCATGTTTCATGGATCTGTGTTAAAGGCAGAGCTAGAAGCAATTGCTGATGGTTTCCATGTAGCACATAAGAAGGAGACAGAAATCAAAGGTGACTCATAGGTTTGTAGTTTGAACAGCTAAATGGAAAATGGGATCATTTACTAAGACAGCAAAGAAAGAAGGAGAGAAAGGTATGGGGACATGCTAAAGATAAGATAATGAGACTCAGAAAAGCCAAGAAGCTCACTGAAGGCTACATAGCTGGGAAATGATGAAGGCAGACTTGGAACACTGGTCCTTGGGACTCCAGAACAGGGTTCAAATGGTAAAGCAAGCTGAATTTCCAGGCCAGGTTCAGGGAAGCACTGAGGGGAAAATCAAATCAGTAACCCAGGCAAATTCAGGGCATATCACATGGCTGATCTATTTTCAGCAGCCACTCTCGTGAAGGCTACTTGTAGAATCTTAGAATTAATAGAATTTTCGAGCTGAGCAGATCCTTGGGCTCAAAAGGGCATCTGCGTCTTTGCAAACATGATTCACTGAACATCCTCTGAGTAGGCAGATGGGTCAGGCTGCTGAGTAGACTTTACTTTAAATGGAGCTCCGGACACAGACCAATCTTCCAAGCCATTCTATTTGCTCTCTCCCCACTGTCAAAAGGAACAGGACATTATATAAACCTTCTGAAATGCCAAGAGGAGGTATTCTATATTTAACTCCCCTCCCAGCATCCAAACATCACATGATGGAATGTTGAGGATCTAATTCAACAATGTTGAGTAACAGGGATATAACGCAGAGGACTCTCTCTCCCCTTCTCTCTCTCGTTCTCGCTGCTTCTGCAACTTCCCATCTCCAGCCACCCACTGTCATATCTTCATTAAGGAAGTTGGGAGCAGCCCGGCTCAAGCAGGTCCCCAGGAAAGCAAACAGCTGGGAGAGTCAAATGGATTATGCTAACGTAGATGCTGTTAACATAGACATAGCTGCCAGGGAGCTGGAACTCAAGTCTCTTCAGCTATCCCGAGAAGTGTGGGGACTAAGGACTAAGAGGGACAGAAGTAGTTCTATAAAAACCAGTACCCTCAAGGTTCAGGAGGTAAATGACATGGAACTTCAGCTACTGCATCTCTACAGTTGGCACTTTTGTTAGAAAAGCACTTAAAAAAAAATTCAAGGCGCATCCACAAGATTTCAAGAGCTGGGATGATGGAAAACAGTGGCAGGGACTGATCAAGAAGGCATGGAGTGAGGCTTCTGAAAACACTTATTGACCATCTTGCATGCTGTGGGTGATCAATAAGTATTAAACACCGAGGTTAGTGGAAAACAAGTTTTAATGAGGCCCAGAACAGCATGTAGAGCAGGCTGTAGTGGTGAGGGGCCACAGAGAGGCTAAGCAACCATTCTCATCTCTGCAGGTCCCCCGTGTCCATGCCTCTCCCTGGGCTGTTCTCAGTTACAAGGAGAAAGCAAACCAACTCAAAAATTCATCAAGGGAAACTCATCGGGAAGTTAGAAGCTAAAGGGTCTCTCCTGGGCATGGCCCAGGCCTGCAGCTCCAGTCTCTTCTCGCCACTTATCTCATTTTTTTTTTTAATGCTCAGGGTGTAACAATAGGGCACCTCTGCCCTCAGGGAGTTTCCAGGCTATTGGGAGAGGCTTTAAATGCATTGACAAGACCAGAATAGGATAGGCCTACAGAGAAAGGGTGCCTGTTCCAGCCAAGAATGTCAGAGAACACTTCCTGGGAGACATGGCTTTTGAATGGGAGTAGCCAGTTTAAGAGGTAGGGAAGAGTGGTCTGTATGGCAAACACATCATGGGCAATGGCCTGGAGTACCTGCTGTTCTTTGCTTGTAACTCACTTGTGCCTCTGATCCAGCATGGATCTTGTATTCTCTTCGCTAGGATCACTCTGCCTAGAGTGGCACAACAGGAAGAGTAATTTGCCATTATTATTAGCATGTTATTATTGTTGTTGTTATTATTACTATTGTTATTATGTTGCTTATGAGCACTTACGATGTGTCAGGCACTGTGCTAAGCATTTACCACCATTATTCTCCTCTAAGCTCCATATCCCTAGAAAAAAGTGCCATTATAATCCCCATTTATAGGTGAGGAAACTGAGGTCCAGAGAGGTGAAATAGGCTAGGCATGGTGGCTCACACCTGTAATCCCCACACTTTGGGAGGCTGAGGCAGGCGGATCACTTGAGGTCAGGAATTCGAGGCCAGCCTGGCCAACATGGTGAAACCTCATCTCTACTAAAAAATATAAAAATTAGCTGGACATGGTGGCACATGACTGTAATCCCAGCTACTGGGAGGTGGAGGCATGAGAATCGCTTGAACCTGGGGGGACGGAGGTTGCAGTGAGCCAAGACTGTGTCACTGCACTCCAGCCTGGGCAACAGAACAAACAGAATGAGACACCATCTCAAAAATAGAAATAAAAATAAATAACTTGTTCAAAGCCAAGTCAGCCAGTAAAGGGTGGCCAAGCAGGTTCTGGACCCAAGCAACATGTCTCCAGCGCACTTAAACAGGCGCTGTACCACTTACCGCTAGGTCATCCTATGTCGAATGCAAAGCCATATTGAGCTATGTTGTGATGACTTTCTGACCTACTTCTCATGTCCCTTGACATTCATCATACAAGATCTAGTCCATAGACACTGGAATCATTCGGACATGAGGTTAAATCCCAGAGCCACCACTTACTAGATCTGTCATTTTACGCAAGCTACTTGAACTTTCAATGTCTCTGTTTCTACAACCACAAAATGGGGATTTTAATATCTATATCCTGAAGGACTGCAGAAAGAGGTAAGCAAGACAGTATGTTTAAGCAGTGTAGCAGAAGACCTGGCACTTAATAGGTTATAAGTGTTCCATTGCTGCTGTAACAAATTGCCACCAAGTTAGTGGCTTAGAACAATGTGAAATGTATTAAAGTCCTGGAGATCAGAAATCTAAAATGGACCAGCAAGGCTTCCTAGTGCTTCCTTCTTAGGCTTTAGAGAATTCCTGTCTCACCTTTTCTAATTTGTAGAGTCTGCCCACTTTCCTTAGCTCACAGCCACATCACTCTTAACTCTGCTTCCATGGTCACATCTCCATCTCTAGCTCTTACATGCCCGTCTCTGTCTTATAAGTACACTCATGATTGTATTGGGCCCATCCAGATAATTTTGGATGAGGCTCTCATCTCAACATGGAAAGATCCATAACTTAATCACATCTTCAAAATCCCATTTGCCATAAATCATAACATTTTCACAGGTGTCAGCGTTTAGAAGGTAAACATCTTTGAGAGGTCATAATTGTGCCTGCCAGGCCACCCTCTTGCTCCCAGAGACTCACACCTGTCTTACATACAAAGTGCATTTAGCCCATCCCCCCAAAACTAACTCATGATAGTGTCAATTCGAAATCTAAAATTTTCATCTAAATCTCATCAGCTCAGGCCAGGCACAGTGGCTCACGCCTATAATCTCAGCACTTTTGGAGACCAAGGCAGGTGGATTACCTGAGTGAGGTCAGAAGTTTGAGATGAGCCTGGCCAACATGGTGAAACCCTGTCTCTACTAAAAATACAAAATTTAGCCAGGCATGGTGGTGTGCACCTGTAATCCCAGCTACTCGGGAGCCTGAGGCAAGAGAATCGCTGGAACCTGGGAGGTGGAGGTTGCAGTGAGCCGATATTGTGCTATTGCACATCAGCCTAGGTGACAGAGTGAGATTCAGTCTCAAAAAATAAAAAATAAATAAATCTCATCAGCTCAAATGTCTAAAATCTTATCATCCCAATTATCTAAATCAAGTACTTATAAGAATCTGACCATGATGCCTCCTGGGTCAAAGTTTCTCTCCAACTGTGGACCTGTAAAACTAGAAAACAGATTATCTGCTCCCCAGATGCAACTGTGGAACAGGCATGGGATACCAGTTATAGGCATTTTTGATCAAAAAAGGAAACAATAAAAAGAAAAAACAAGTTACCACATCCAAGCAATTTTGGAATTCAGTTAGGCAGTCTAGATGCAGTGGCTCATGCCTGTAATCTTAACACTATAGGAGGTCAAGGTGGGTGGATTGCTTGAGCCCAGACATTGGAGATCAGCCTGGGCAATGTGGTAAATCCCCATCTCTACAAAAACAAACAAACAAAAACAAACAAACAAACAAACAAAATTAGCTGGGCATGGTGGGACACACCTGCAGTTCAATCTACTCAGGAGGCTGAGGTGGGAGAATCACTTGAGTCCAGGAAGTTGAAGGTACAGTGAGGAGTGATCACACCACTGTACTCCAGTCTGGTCTTTGGAGTGAGACACTGTCTCAAAAAAAATTTTTTAATTAGAGGAGGGGAGGGGAGGGGAGTTTCAATTAGGCAAACGGTAGGTTTCAAAGCCTAAAAATAATCCTCTGTGTCTCACAGCTCTCTCCTTTGAGCTTTAGGCTCTAACCTCTGGGTAACCACTCCTTAGCATGTGTTTTCAGCTTAACAGTTTTAACAGTCATTTCCTGCCTGTAAAATTTGAATTTCTTTCGTTTTATCCTCTCTGTTCCATTCAGTCTAAATTGCCAATGTTTATGCTAGTAGGAAATTTCAAAAACCTCACTGGTCTCCTGTGTATGTCATGGGGATTCAGTCCATCAGACAAAAAAAAAAAAAAAAAGATTCTTCAAGTTCTTTCCTGGATAATCCTAGTATCTATTCTTCACTTCTGATTAGATGGCCAAGGAGTACATGAGTCTCACACTTAATCTCTTCAAAAAGCCCTCTATGTGGCTGAATACTGGAACTTTCTTATCTTTCAAAGGAACTAGCAAAAAAAAAAAAAAACTGTTCAGCCATACCCTTTCCTGACAAGCTTTTCTGACAGCAAATCTCCTCATTTTAGAATCTTTTGCAAATCCAGTTAGGCTAAGAATTTCCCAAGTCATCAAATCTTGGTTTCTTTTTGCTTAACAGTTCTTTCTTCAATCTATCTCTTTCCTCTCACATTTTACTAAAAGCAGCAAGAAGAAACCAGGCGGCCTCTTCAACACTTTGCCAAGCTCATTGCTTGCAAGTTCAAATTTCCACACAAATGTAGCATACAATTCAGATAAATTTTCTGCCACTATATAACAAGGATGTCCTTTTCCTCCATTTTTCAATAACACTTCCTTCTTAGGTAGCCCTCACTGGGAGTGCCTTTAATGACCATATTTCTATCAAAAGTCTGTTCATGATGATTTAGGTATTCTCTAAAATAATGTATGCCTTCTCTAACATGCTTTTACTTCTGAGTCCTCAGAAGCAGAGCTGTTAGCATTCATATTTCCACTCACAGTCTGTTGAAAGATGTCTAGTCTTTTTCTCTGATGTGTCCCAAATTCTTCTAGCCTCTGCCCAATACAAAATTTGAAGGTCACTGCCACTTTTCAAGGTATTTGTTACACTATAACCCTATTCCTGGCACCAAAATCTATTATTGAGGGTTCAATTAAAGGAACAGACCACAAAAGAAGACATTTATGCGGCCAATAAACATATGAAAAAAAGCTCATCATCACTGGTCATTAGAGAAATGCAAATCAAAACCACAATGAGATACCATCTCACACCAGTTAGAATGGTGATCATTAAAAAGTCAGGAAACAACAGATGCTAGAGAGGATGTGGAGAAATAGGAATGTTTTTACACTGTTGGTGGGAGTATAAATTAGTTCAACCATTGTGGAAGACAGTGTGGCAATTCCTCAAGGATCTAGAACCATAAATAGCATCTGACCCAGCAATCCCATTACTGGGTATACACACAAAAGATTATAAATCATTCTACTGTAAAGACAAATGCATACATATGTTTATTGCAGCACTATTCACAATAGCAAAGACTTGGAACCAACCCAAATGCCCATCAATGATGGACTGGATAAAGAAAATGTGGCACATATACACTATGGAATACTATGCAGCCATAAAAAAGGATGAGTTCATGTCCTTTGCAGGGACATGGATGAACTGGAAACCATCATTCTCAGCAAACTAACACAGGAACAGAAAACCAAACACCACATGTTCTCACTCCTAAGTGAGAGTTGAACAATGAGAACACATAGACACAGTGACGAGAACATCACACACCAGGGCCTGTCAGGGGGTGGGGAGCTGGGGAGGGATAGCATTAGGAGAAATACCTAATGTAGACAACAGGTTGATGGATGCAGCAAACCACCATGGCACATGTATACCTAAGTAACAAACCTGCACATTCTGCACGTATATCCCAGAACTTAAAGTATAAAAAAAATAAGCTAAAAGAATAAAAATAAAAATAATAAAGGAACAGACAAATAAGAGACATGTATTAAGAAATATATGATAAGAAATTGGCTTACATGATTGCAGGGAATGGCTAGACAAGTCCAAAATCCACGAAGCAGGCTGGAACTTCTAGGCATGAGTCAAACCTTCTCCCCTCAGGTGAAATTTATTCTTTAGAGAAGCCTCAGCTCTACTCTTAAGGCCTTTGACTAATTGAATCAGGCCCACCCAGATTATCTAAGATAATCTCCCTTAAAGTCAACTGATTATAAGCTTTAATCACATCTACAAAACACCTTCACAACACATCTACATTAGAGTTTGACTGAGTAACTATAGACTGTAGCCTATCCAACTTGACACGTAGAACTGACCATCACACAGGTTCATCATGTTCTGTCCCTAACACTGAAGACATCCTCTCATGCATTCCTCTAACTCCTCCTCCAGGGTCCAAGGCCCCATAAGCACATATAAGTTAAGTGAGCGAATCTAAAGTCAGATGAGCTTATCTTTTCATCACTCTACTTTTCATCACTCCCCTCTTACCCTCTGCTCCACCATCCAATCCCAATGATTTTGAAGGTTTCCTATTGACCTGTCCGCCCAGAAAGCCCATCATCTTGTACTTTGGAAAGCCAATACTGTAAATGTTGGAGCATAACCTCCAGCACATACACACATAAGCATCCCACCTCTTCGACAAATGAAGGCTAAAATGACTAAAATCCAAGAGTAATTCTTTCTCCATCAAAAAATGCAAGCTAAAATAGCAGCAGGAACTTCAAGGAGGAGATTCATTTGCAACTAGGTTCTAATGAAACCAGGTCCTCTTCCAAGAAAATCAAAATGTGTAACTCAGAATAGCCAATTTAGGATGCAAGAGGCATTTAGGTAATTATACCCTCAACTGTAGACCTGTTATCCATGGTGTTAGACAAGGACTAAAGGTTAAAGATACTGATTAATAATTAATGAACTATCTCATTGAAAAAAGAAATCATGGCAATATTTTGCTACGAATATTCTAGGTGACCTTTTCCTTCACATTTTTCTTCATATTTTGGATGAATCTGTCAGTGAAAATGTCTTGAAAGAGTAAGTTCATTCCACTTTCACAAGGATGATAATGATGATGATGTTGATAGCAGCTACCATTTATAGGGCACTTACCTTGGGCCAAGCAACTGTGCTAAGCCCTTTACATACAATGTTTCATTTTATCATTATTATGACCTGAGGCCCTGAGAAAAGAATTTGAGTTCTCAGTGGTTTATCTGAGAAATGATCCCAGGAAACACTGGTTAGAGGAAAGAAAAGTGAGACAGGGAAGTAAAAGGTAACAATAAATGGTGAATTTTAAATTAAGTAACTGCTTAGGACAACTGGTCCTTAAGAGACATCTGGGATCTAGCTTAAAATATCTACTCTACCTCACAGTTATCCTACCTACAAGACAAAGGACTGGAGTACTTATCCACAAATCTCTGTCACTGGCTGCTTCCAGCACCTTCACTCCCCCTGCAAGTGAACTAAACCAGTTTCCAAAGCCAGAGAAGACTGAGTCAGAGGAGTTCAGAGTGAGCAGGCTTCAGTATATAGAGGAGAGGACTGGGGCCATATGGGAAATCCCCAGCAGCACATGCTACACAACCCTAATAAGTAGGTGGTAGCACCCTCATTTAAAAGGAGAACAAGGGACCAGGCGTGGTGGCTCATGCCTGTAATCCCAGCACTTTGGGAGGCCAAGACAGGTGGATCATGAGGTCAAGAGTTCGAGACCAGCCTGCCCAACATAGTGAAACCCTTTCTCACTGAAAATAGAAAAAAAAAAATTAGCCAAGCATGGTGGTGGACGCCATAATCCCAGCTGCTCAGGAGGCTAAAGCAGGAGAATCTCCTAAACCTGGGAGGCAGAGGTTGCAATAAACTGAGATTATGCCACTGCACTACAGCCTGGGTGACAGTGTGAGACTCAGTCTTTTTTTTTAAAAAAAAAAAAAAAGAAAGAAAAAAGAAAAAGAAAATATGAGGCTCAGAAAAAATAAAGTAACTTGCTTAAATGATGAGGCTGGACTGAAAGCAGATCTGACTTCAAAGTCACATTCTTGCCTACTACACATACTGACATGTGTTCCTACTTTCTCCATCTTAGTTTGAGCCATATCACCCACACCTGGAGGTCTGCAATGACTAATGCTTTCATCTGCCTCCAGTCCTTCCTGCATACCATGAACAATTTCATTTCCCTTCCTGAACTACTTACAAAATGGAAGATCAAGTTCAAATTCCTTATTCAGTCACTGGATTCTTCCTGTGAGCTGTCCCTATGGCCACCATTTGCCTTCCTGCCCCAGCACTGGCCTACATTTCCTTCATTCAACTCACATGCCATTTTTCTTCTTTTCAATAAAAATTCACTGTGTACCTATTTTGTGTGAGACACTATAGTTTCCTCCTCTATAAAACGGGGGGTAATTGTAGGGTTATAGAGCATTAAATGAGAGAGTGTGACATGCTTAGCACAAACTAAGTGCTGAAGCAATGCAAGCCTGCATTATCATGAGCTCACCCAAGAGTCATGACTTCATCTCAGAGCCTGGGATGTGCCACATAGTACTTGTCACAAGCACCTAAATATTAAACATGATTTCTCTGCCTCTGAGGGGTCAGCTCCTTGAGATAATGGGGTATACAGTCTGGGATGACAGAAAGAACCTTGGGCTTATAGCTAGAAGCCAGGGTCCAAATTTGGGTTTTGCCAATCCCTGGTCATGAGACTATGACCATATCAATCCATTCCTAGACCCTAGTTCTGTCATCAACAAGGTGGGCATGGCACCTTCCTCATGGCATTAGTAGGAATTAAATGCTTTGTCGATAATGTTTCATGAAAAGTGGGTTCTTTCCATCAAGTCTAAGTCATATTAGTTTCTGACATAGTTTACACTGAAGAATCAGAAGTCAGAGGGCTAGGTTTGAAACCTGATTCGATCACTTTTCAGCTGTGAGACTCTATTGGTCCATTTTCACATGGGAGTAAAGAACTACCTGAGCTTGGGTAATTTATAAAGAAAAGAGGTTTAATTGACTCTGCGTTTTGCAAGGCTGGGGAGGGAGACCTCAGGAAACTTACAATCATGGTGGAATATGAAGAGGAAGTGAGGAACATCTTAACATGATGGAGGGAGGGGGAGCAAGGGGGGAACTGCCATACACTTTTAAACCACCAGCTCTAGTGAGAACTCTCTCACTATCATGAGAACGGCAAGGGGGAAATCCGCCACCATTATCCAATCACCTCCCATCAAGCCCCTCCCCGACATGTGGGGATTACAATTTGAGATGAGATTTGGGTGAGGACACAGAGCCAAACCATATTAGAGACACTGAGCATTCTGTTTCCTTCTATGAGCCTCAGCTTTCCCATCTGTTAAACGGGGGTAAGAACAGTGCCAGCATCCAAGAGTTACTGTGAGGATTAAATGAGATATTTAAAGTACCTGGCACAGTTTCTTGCACATAATAAAATTTCAATACATGCCAACTATTATCATGACTATGCCATCATTATCAGAAAGTTTTTAATATAGAATTACTTGAGGATAGTTTACTGAATGATGAATGAATTAAGTGCTGAGAGAAGAACATCATCCGCTAAGGCCTGAGTACCTGGATTTCAGAATTCTTCATATGAAAGTTCTCCAGTGGGGAAACAAAAAGCCTTGCAATTAAGAAAACTGAAAAAGAACAGAACAGGTTTGGCCCAATTGCCTAAGACCAATCATGTGTGAAATGCCTCAGAACACCTGACAGAGACAGCACAGATCAGGCCAAGTCAAAATGAGAGCATGAAACAGCCCTGGAGGCCTGGAATCTGCTGAGGCCATTTCTTCCTGAGACCTAGGGGTAGAAGCTGGGGGTCAAGTCTGCTTTGAGAGGCAGGATCTCAGGCTGTGTGTAGAACACTTTTGCATCTCGTGTCTCAGTGATGGGAGGTCAGGGTGACGGTCCCCAGTGAACAGCTGTTTTTTGTACCTTGTACGGAGGCAGGGAGAGGAGAGGGAAATGTCTCTTCCGAAGAGGCCTAGGGCAAGAGGGGCAGCTGAGAGCTTCATTAAAATGAAAATAGAAAACAGGTCAAATTAGAAGCCAATCTGGCAAATTAAAAAAAAAAAAAAAAAGCCAATCTATTTCCATTGCTAAAATGCAGATTCCAGTTGTCTGTCTGGGTAGGGCCTGGCCTCTGCAATTTAAACAAGATACCCCAGGATATACAGATGCGGCTGGTCACACTTTGAGTAGTAAGGCCTTGGATGTTACTTACCCCAGTGTTTCCAAACTTCCTTTACAATAAAAATCACCTGGGGATACCTTGTTAAAAAAGCAAGTATTCAACCTTAACCAAATACACAGAATCAAAATAGGGGTGGCAGGGGGGGGGGGGTGGGAATCCCCAGAGGCTGTAAGTTCAAAGAGCTCCACAGGTTATTTTTAACATCCAAGAGGTTTA